>VMDO01007143.1:58961-93963 GCA_007922755.1 Pedetes capensis | reverse complement strand
GATCACATTAAAAGGGGGGGAGGGAAGATAAGAATGAGGTCAATATAAATGGACTAGAAATCGCATGTAATTGTTCTAACAAGATAGAAACAAAGAACACTACAGGAAAAGTTTCTATCTTAAACAAAACTGGAACCCAAGGACATATAGAAAAATACTATATAGTAAAAGATAGAGAAGACTTGGATGGGAAACTTAGATGGGATGGGGGGAGGGGGGAAACATAGAGGAGGGTAATGGGTAACCTATATGAATAATGCTTATCAAATTGCATATATGAAAATTGTCACAATGAAAAGCATGTCAAAATGAATCACATTATGATGTACATTAAAAATTTCTAATAAAAAAATGTAACAAAAAAAAATTATGTACCTTGGTGGTGTTTATATGATTGTGTGTTCATTTACTGATCTGGGCATTCAAGGAGCTCTCTTAATCTCTAAATTTTTCTCCTATTATTTTTTCATAATTTTCTATTTTTGTTTTCTTTCCTTGAAACTCTTACAAGGGCTCTTGAACTCCTGACTGGCTCTTAAATTTCCCTTAATTATTTTAAGTTTTCATATCTTTCCTTTATTAAGTTTTATGGGACAATGCTACAGCTTTCTTTGGCAAAGGTAAAGGATGAAAGTGTGGCTTCAGAGGACAGATTTCCTGTGGACCAAGGCTCCAGGGCCCCTGCTACTTCCCTTGCCCACTCTGTCTCAACCAGATCAGTAATCATCATGGCACCTGCTAGTGTCTAGTCAGGAAAATGGAAATCACTCCAGTTATTTCAAACAGAGGGAATTTAACAAAGGGAATTGCTTACAAAAGTGTTGGAAGGACTGGGGAATCACAAAAGGAAACTTGAGACATGACTTGGAGTGGGACCTGGGAATCTTCTGCACCTTGGAGCCGAGGAAGCAGAGACAGCGATGCTTCCTGGCTCTGCCAGGGCTGTGCTGTGGAGGTACTTGAGGGTCATTACTACCATAGCTGTCATCAAATCCATCCTCTCTGCCTCTCTCCAGGCCCCAGACCACAGTCTTGCTGGCACTGCTAGAAGTGCAGCCCAGGATCATTTGTTTCTGCAGCGCAGCTGTTGTAACCATGCCACAGAGGTAGCCCTGGCAGCCACCCACGGTGGCTCACCATTGTCCCTGCCACTGCAGCTGCTGCAATCAGAGTCAATGAGCCCATGTTTCTGAGGCTCTGGGGATTCTGCTGCTGCCACCACTTCCAGAGCCAGGAGTAAGGGGGAAGGAAAAATGGCTTATCTCTCTTCTTGTGTTTTACTCTTCCGCCAGTGTCTGCTAATGGTTAGAAGAGGCATATCCAAAAATAAATGGCAAGAAAGTGTGGATGATAGTGCTTTCGGGCATGGAGGTGGAGCTGAGCCAAATGGCAAGTGGCCAACACCTACATTTCTTGTGCACCAAGTAGGTACCAGGACTACACATACATTATGTCATTTATTAATCTTCACAACAGCCATTGAGAGTAGGTGTGGTTTTTTACTACATCTGATAATTGAGGAAATGGACTCAGAGGTGTTGAACAGCTTGACTAAGATTCTCTGGATAGGAAGAGGAACCCTACTAAAGTTGTTCTCGTACCACTGTAAGCCATGCGCTCATAATCATGTGCTTGCTGAAGGTCTTTAGGGAACATTGCTTTATGCTGCCAGCAGCCCTCAGTGGTGCCACCTTCCTCTGCATTGGTGATTACGACTGTTCTCCCCGACAGCCTACGGAAAGTTTCTTTTGCTTCTATGACCATCATTTTCACATTACAGTAATTATACTATGTGCAATCCCAATGACTTGGGAGGCGGAGGCAGGAGGATCCAAAGTTTGAGGCCAGAGGCAGCCTGGCAACTTAAGACCTTGTTAACAAATAAAAAATAAGAAATAAAAAAGGAGCTGTGGGTGTAGCTCAGTGGTGGAGCACTTGCTTAAGATGTGTAAGCCTCTGACTTTGATCTCCAGTACTGCAAAGCAAACAAACAACAACAACAACAACAAAAACCCCAAGAGCTCTTGTTAATTTATATGTTTAAAGTTTGAGAATGGCTGCCCCACACCACATTTCTCCTCTGCATAGTCTACCAGTGCTTTCTGGGAGGCAGAAGAGAAAGATGGTAGTGGGATGGGTGGAGTCAGTCTTACACTGTACTTGGAATTATTGCTCCTTTATGAATTCTGCCTTAATTCTTAGTTTGATCTGTGATGTTACATTTCCTTCTCATTTTGATGATTTTCTTTCAGAGACCACCTTTTTTATCATGATTCTGGCACATTTGGAAAATCCCATTCCATCAGATAGGTCTGACCCCAACCGTGGACTAATCCAAGGTTCCTTTTACAAGTCCCTCTATCTCAGGTGGACCTGTCCAGTTTTCTGCAAATAGGATTCAATTATTTCTGGATGTGCCATGATCATAGTAGACTCTATTCCCACCCTCCAGCCTTCTAAGACAGCAGGAAGCTTACTGTATGCTGATCACTTTGGAACACACAGCTATTCCCTTTACCTACCTGAATTCCCACTCTAATTGCATTATTCGTACCCTACAGACAGCAAACAGATGGTCATATAACAGCAAGCAAAGAGAAATAAGGGAACATGTCCCAAGCTGCTCTTATTTTCTCCTATTTCTTATTCATTTGCCTGATACACATGTAATGTCAGGCCCCTAAGCCCTGCCTTCCCCTCTACCATGGGGGATGAGATTAATATATTCTACCATGTGATCTTTTTTATGTTTAAGCCCTTTGTTGCAGACACTGTGTGTTTCAATCTGTTGTACCAGGGTCACTAAGAGTCGAACCTGACTTGATGGCACCTAACAACAACAAGAACCCATGTGATCACCTTCAATTGGTTTCTGGGAGCTATTGCGAAAATCCATCTAAAGAGCAGGATATGAAAAGACTTTTCAGGGAAATGACAGTTATATTTTCAAGCAATACATCAATATCTATTCTGCCTCTTGAACAGCTCCTTAATTCGCATTGGAATTTATTAGTCATCCTTGTTCTCACTTGATTAAGTTTGTTTGTAGTTGCCTCCAAGATTATATTGACACATATTCCTCTTTACAACTTAATAGCAACGTTTTTGCAAGATCTGAGCAGACACCATAAGACAAATGGAAAAAGCAAATGCCTCACACTCTGTAGGTTTGATTCATCATTTCCCTCTCACCTTATTTATTTTTTCCATTATTGGGAGCCAAATGAACAGGGTAACATTTGGTTGTAGTAAGATACCTGTATTATTTGTGATTTATGGTTTCTTACTTTTGAAAGTAAGCACAATAAAAGTAAAGATAAAAGCTGGTATAATTTGTAGAGCCACTATATTTTATGAGTTCATTGTTTTAGGGTGCATTAGGACTGGTGCAAAGTAAAATGATAGGGAAAGAAAATATAAGAGTCTTTAAAAAAGTCTATCTATGCCTAAATGTAATTGGTTCCTTTTAAACATGGACATTGCTGAGGTGTAGGAAACATGTCAGATATGAAGCAGGAGCAAGGCTGGCATGTTGAGCAATTCTGATTTAATTACATTGTTGGTGTCATGAGGTGCCGCCAAGTCAGGTCTGACTCATAAAGAAACTATGTACAACAGAATGAAACACTCCTTGACACTGTGCCATGCCTGGCACTATGTCAGTGCTTCTCTGCTATTCATAGAGTTTTCAATGGCTGATTGTTTCAAGAGTGGGCTGCCACATCCTTCTCCCTAGCCTGCAGCAACCAGTATTCCCAGGCAGTCTCCCATCCAAGGACTAACCAGGCCTGACCTTGCTTAGCTTCCAAGATCTGATGGGATCAGACACCAGGGTAGTCTGGTTGCAGACTAATTTACATAATATAGTAAATATGCCAGTTACTGGCTCATTGATAATTTCTGTAAGGTTGCCTGGAGGAGATAAAACCAAATAACATTTAGTAGGATAACAGACAAATTGGGATGGTTCTTTTGTAGTTTTATAGTTACTTTGAATCAGAGCATGCCAAGATCAGGTTGATGGGAGGCTATGTGGAGAAACAGGTTATTAAGCCAGCAATACTAAGCCAGTTGTTGCTCTTTGTGTATTCTTGCATGCCGACATCCACAAATCATATATGAATGGCTTCATTTGCTACTAAACCAAATAAACCCCTCTGAAGAGCGGAGCTACAGGCATTGGTGGCCTTCGTTAGCATTTTGCCTTTTTCTGGAGTGCAGATCTGGTGCCCATGGGTGGAATGCTAGCATCTCTACTTAACTCAATGCAGCAGCCATGACGACTTTGCTCCAGAAGCCTCTCAATTTGTGATCATGTTGAGGAAAAACAGCTTTGTGGGTTCTTTTCTGTCTGAGAATCAGTGGATTTCTTCCCTTCCAAAGTAGAAAATTGAAATAATTTGATTTTTTAACAAAGGTGCCATTTTGATGTTGCATGAATCACCTGTAGCCAAATGCAAGCTCTGCAGCATAGAGATTTCTGTGCTCTTCACTGTTGTATTTAAACATCTGTAGAAGAAATGAACAAAAATGGAGCTAAAAGCAGGATTAGAATGTCTGAACTAACCTTGTAAATTGGAGCCTGTGTGCTCTGCCTGTTTCCATCTGAGATGAGAGCATTTATAATTGCCTGCCTCGTAGGTGGGCTGACAGGATTATTTAGTTGGTGCTTTTTATGCTACAGACGTAGAAATTGCTTTACTCAGTCTAATTCTGCTTAATTAGTGGTTATTGGGTTTGCTAAGTTCCTAGGGGTATAAAGAACTACAAGAAAGACAAGACCTCTGGCTGCCCTTATGAAGATGATAACCTTATGATGTTGGTGCATTTGCCTCATCCTCACTCCAGCTGCGCTACTTCTCTCTTTCCTTAGTTTTCTGTCATGGAGCCAGTGGAGGTGGGCTAGTGCACCATTCTGATTAGCTTGCATGTAGTGAGCAGCGGGGGCAAGGCAGAGTTAGACAGTCCGGGGCTATGTCTGTTGGCTTGCTCTATGTCTATGCCTTGCTCTGTTGTGGTGTTGATGGTGGTGTTGTTAGGTGCCGTCCAGTCAGGTCTGACTCATTGGGACCCTATGTACAACAGAACGAAATGCTCTCCAACACTGTGCCATGCCCGGCACTATGTCAGTCTTCTCTGATATTCATTGGGTTTTCAATGGCTGATTGTTTTTTGGGAGTAGGCTGCCAGGTCCTTCTCCCAAGCCTACTGCACCCAGTATTCCTAGGCTGTCCCCATCTGAGGACTAACCAGGCCCAACCCTGCTTAGCTTTGGAGATCAGGCCTGATGGGATGCCACAGTGGTACGGCTCTGTTGTAGCAGTAGAAAAAACAGAACCAGGAATATGATGCACCTGTTCTTGGGCAAAGCTTCAGGTACATAACTGGGGGTGTCAGAAAGGGCAGAGACAGCTACTTAAAAATGGTCCAAAACCAGTGGTCAGAAGTAAGGGTTTTAGTATCAAGTGTCAGCTGATATTTAGGGACAAGAGTGAAAATTTAGATTTAGCACTTAGGAGCAGACATCATTCTTCTCTTTTTTTCTTTCACTTTTCCTTTTTTTTTTTTTTTTTTTTGTGAGATGGGGTCTTACTATACTGCCCGTGCTGGCTTTGAACTCAGGATCCTCCTGCCTCAGCTTCTGGAATCCTGGGATTACAGGCGTGTGCCATGCCCAGCCCACTATTAACTTCTACTCTTAAATTTTGTTTCCACTCCCGTCAGTACAAAAACATTATTCGTATGTGGGCTTCTAAAGACATACCTGATGCAGTGACATTTTCTCTTTGGTCTTCTAATGACTTACCTGATGCAGTTTCTTATTTCAAAACTTGTTCTTGATATTTCCTCTTGCATGCATTTCACCACCACCTAATGATCTTAGCTAAAGTAAGAACCAACACTTCTTTGCTCTAAAATTAGTTCTTGAGCTACCAGGCAAAGGTGATGGATTGAGAAAGTACACTTACTCCCCACCTCTTCTTATTAAAGTTACAGTAAAGGGAAAAAACTGAAATAAACACATCATGGCAAAGTGAATAGGAGGAGGGCATTAGCAGGCAAAGCATCTATACGTTTCTGCAATTTAAAAACAAGTCCAACAGTGGTGACAGATGAAAGAGCAGGGGAAGCCATGCCCAGAAAACAGACCACAAGGCAGAAAAGTCTGTCTCCTGACAGCCCCTCACAAAGGATCCACTATGGAGAGAAGTGATATATGTAGCTGAACACAGAGGGAAAATTTTAATGTCTGAACTGGCACCTCCCACTTTCTCCTGCACAGGCATCCTAGCAATTATCTCCGGGCCAAAAGATCAGGAATACTGTGTATTTGCACATCTAATTTGCACTCTTTTAACAGTTTTAGAAGGCTACAAAATCAGAGGCGGATTAGAAACGTGCTGAGCTGGAGCTCTTGACTGCTAATCCAATCCATACACAATTATAATCTGCATCTGATTTTGTAGCCCTCTAATACTGTTGAAAGGGTGTGGATTAGAATCGAGAATTTTCTTTTTTCTTTTCTTTTCTCTTTTCCTTTCTCTCTTTTCTCTCCTTCCTTTCTATCTCCCTCTTTTCTTCCTTCCTTTCTTTCCTTCCTCCCTTCCTTTTTTTTTTTTTTTTTTTTTTTTTTTTTTTTTTTTTTTTTTTTTTTTTTTTTTTTTTTGCAGTATTGGGGGTTGAGTCCAGGGAGGGCCTCACATATGCTAGGCAAGTTGTGGTAGTGGGCTACAACTTCAGCCCCATTTTTATTTTTTATTTTGAGGCTGCCTCATCTTCCCAAGTCACTGGGATTACAGGTGTGTGTCATGGTGCCTGGCCTCAGAAATATTTTCTTAAAAAAAAAATTAGAATGGTCCCTGAACATAAGCAGTATGAATGAGTGGAAGTAACTTAGGTTAAAGCTCTTCTCATTCCAGCACCTATGAGTGGGCCCCAGAGCAGTAATGGAAGCCTCCTTAGCTGTGGCTGCTGAGTAGCCTGCCATTGACAAACTTCAGGCAGCTCTATCCAGAAACCAGCCAGGCATCCATCTTTCACACCTGTGACTGGAACCCTAGGGACCACTACGTGTTTGAAGAGAGCCTGTAACATGGCAGAGGAAAGATGAAGAGACTGAAAACCTGACTGAAAATATTCTCAAACATGATGTAAAAAGGTAGATGTACTACATCTGTCACACAAAACTAGAGTTATATTTAAAAAGCCAATACTGGATCACATACTTGGGCCTGGTGGCTCCTGCCTGTTGTCCCAGCACTTGTGAGGCTGAGGCAGGAGAACTGCTTGAACCTAGGAGTCAGAGACCACGTTGGGCAATATAGTATGGTAAGACTTTGTCTAAAACTAACCAACCAACCAACCCACCCTCCAACAACCAACAACCAAACAAAAACAAAAACAAAAAGCAGGAGGAGCTCCTAGAAAGCCAGGCATGGAGGCATACATCTGTATTCCCAGCTCTTGAGAGGCTGAGGCAGGCAGGCAGATGACAAATTCAAGGCCAACTTTGGCTTTGTAGCAAAACTTGGACTCAAAAAGGAAATAAAGAATAAAAAACAGCTTCTAGAAATTTTTTAAAAAATAGCTTCTAGTTTTATAAAATTTAAATTCAGTAAAAAATTTTGAATCACAAAATTAATTTCAGCTTGAGTCTAACCAGGTCAACTGAGCTCTAAAACAAAAATATCCACATTCTTTGGAAGATCATAACAAAATTCAGAGTGTTTGCAATATGACATTCTGTGGCTTATCTTTTTTTTATCAGTATATTTTCAAGAGCAAAGTTCATTTGACTTGTTCCTTTCTTAATCATTTTAATCCTGCTATTGTCATCTCAATTCAGCTACTGAGTTTTCTATTTTGGATATTTTATTCTTCACTTCTATATGCCTGCAGCCATAGCCCTGTGGCATCCGATCCCGTCAGATCTCGGAAGCTAAGCAGGGTCGGGCCTGGTTAGTACCTGGATGGGAGACTGCCTGGGAACACCAGAAGCTGTAGGCTTGGGAGAAGGACCTGGCAATCCCCTCCCAAAAATCAATCTGCCATTGAAAACCCTATGCACAGCAGAGAAGCACTGACAATAGTGTTTCCCCTGTTGTACAGAGGGTCGCTATGAGTCGGATACCTACTCGACAGCCCCTAACAACAAACAAACAACATTCTTCACTTCTAGAATTTCCATTTGACTTTGTTATATTTCACTTTTTATGCAGTCATTATATTTTCCTTTTCTTCCTTTTACTTTAGTTATAATTATTATAACTCTTAAACTTAATATCTAATAATTTCAACATTTGAGTTAAATTTGGGGTTTTTTCTTTTGATTGTATTTTCTCTTGAGAATAAATAATATTTTCTTGGTTCTATATATTTTAATTTTGGACTGTATACTGTATTATGAATGTTATGTTGTAAAGACTAAGTTTTGTTGTATTCTTCCAAAGAAAGTAGATGTTTTTGTTTTAGAGCTCAGTTGGCCTGGTTAGGCTCAAACTGAAAGCACCATTCAGTTCTGTTCTTGTAAACTCTTCTACAATCTACATGGAGTCTCTGCCACACCTACATCGTTTAGGGGTCCTTCAGAGACATAGACAGACTTTATGTTCTTTTCCCTGGGATTCCCTCTGCACTTTCCAGTGGCTATTGTCCCAGATTGTTTGATTCTTCTAGACAGAAAGATTTTCTACAAAAGTCTTAGTTGTCCTGTGTCTCTTAGCTATTGTCTGCTCTCAGAGGAAATCTATAAAAGTGGGAAATTTATCCCATACTGGTCAATTCTTATCAAATCTTCATTTCCCCTCCAAAATCTTTTTTTTCTCCTTTCCTTTTTTTTTTTTTTTTTGGCTCACTAGAGAAGGAAGGTAGCTGAATTTTTTTCAGAGTTCATAGTTGTTAACTATATTAGACTAAGTCTCTTTTACACTCATGTAAGAGACCAACTGTCCTGATTAACTTGCTTGGCTGATGTCACCCAAAGAATAAAATGTAGAGGACAGTTGTAACCTTGTGTGTGACTCTAAAACCCCAACACTCTATGTGGTGCATCAGGAAGCCAGTCACTCAATACTCCAGTAAAGAGTTGCTGGGTGGGTGATCTCAACTTGCTCTGAAGTGCTAGAGCTGGCGGACCCAGTGCACCATGGCGCCATCTTCTGGTAGCTTTTGTTTTTGCTGACAGCATCTGATGGCTAGGAGCTTCTTCTCCAGGCGGCCTGTGATCTCTCTGGAAGGACAACAGCTGTGGCTCTCAGATACTTTGTAACAAATACTAAGGAATAGTTTTTAGTAGAATATACATAGCTCTGAAATAAAATACAAAATTAGAAGTGAGGACTCTCTCCAGAAAGAGTATCTCTTAATATCTCATTTAATACCACCGAAGGAACAGAGACAACCCAGTATGTTTCAGAAGACACCATGTCCATTTAATTCTGTCATTTCTAGTCATGGTGGCCACGTTTTGTCAGGTCCTTGTCCCTCAAGGGCTGTCAGGAAAGCTTGTCATAATGGCGTTGCCCTTTTTTTGTGACTGCAGCTCAGCAGGCTCAGGAGAGCAGTTAAAAGATTCCTCCTCTCCCCTTTGTTACCATATTCTTGCTTGTTGCTGCTGTTAGGCATTGTTGAGTTGGGTCTGGCACATAGTGACCCTATGAACAATAGAACGAAACACTCTCCAATTCTGTGCCAGGCACACGATCTTATTAATGTTTAAGCCCATTATTGCAGACACTGTGTCAGTCCATCTAGTTGAGGGTGCTCTTTTTTCCATTGACCTGCCACTCTCCCAAACATCATGTCCTTCTCCAGCAATTGGTCCATCTTGACAACATGTCCAAAATATGTAAAATGCAGGCTAGCCACCCTTGCTTCCAATGAGCACTCAGGTGGCACTTCTTTAAGGACAGATCTGTTGGTTCTTTTGGCAGTCCATAGTATATGCAATATGTGTCTCCAGCTCCATAATTCAAAAGCACCAATTCTTCTCCCGTCTCCCTTATTCGCTGTCCAGCTTTCACAACTGTATGATGCGACTGAAAATACCATGGCATGAGTCAGACACACCTTCATCTGCAGTGTGACATCTTTCTTTTCGACACTTTAAAGAAGTCTTTTGCAACAGCTTTTCCCAATGTAATGCACCTTTTGATTTCTTGACTGCTGCTTCCATGGGTGTTGATCATAGAACCAAGTGAAGCAAAATATTGGACAACATCAATTCTCCATTTATCATGAAGTTGTGTCCTGACCCAGTCGTAAGGATTTTTGTTTTGCTGATGTTGAGGCACAATCCATACTGAAGGCTATGTTCTTTGATTGTCATCAGTAATTGTTTCAAATCCTCTTCACTTTCAGCAAGCAAGGTTGTGTCATCTGTATAACACAGGTTGTTAAGGAGTATTCCTCCAATCATGATGCCATATTCTTCTTCAGCTTTTCAGATTTTTGCTCAGCATAGAGATTGGACAGTTATGGTGAAAAGATACAGCCCTGACACCCACCTTTCTCAACTTTAAACCAGGTGGTGTTTCCTCGTTCTGTTTGAATGACTGCCTCCTGGTCCATGTACAGATTCCTCATGGTTACATTCAAGTGCTCTGGTATTCCCATTCTTTGCAATGTTATCCATAATTTGTTATGATCCACACAGTCAAATGCCTTTGCATAATCAATGAAACATAGATAGACACCTTTCTGGTGTTCTCTCCTTTTGGCTAATATCCATCTGACATCAGCAATGATATCCCTGGTTCCCTGCCCTCTTCTGAATCTGGCTTGATTTTCTGGCAGTTCCCTGTCTATATACTGCTGCAGTTGCTTTTAAATGATCTTTAGAAAAATTTTACTTCCATGTGATATTAATAATATTGTTCGATAATTTCCACATTCAGTTTGATCCCCTTTTGTGGGAATAGGCACAAACGTAGATCTTTTCCAGTCAGTTGGTTAGGTAGCTGTTTTCCAAATCTCTTGACAAATCAAGTGAGCACCTCCAGTGCTGCATATGTTTGTTGAAATATCTCTTTTGGCATTCCATGAATTCCTAGAAACTTCAGTTTCTCCAATTCCTTCAAGGCATCTTCCACTTCTTCCTTCAGTACCATTGGTTCCTGATCATATGCAACCTGTTGAAATGATTGGTCATCTACCAATTCTTTTTGATATAGTGACTCTGTCTTTCCATCTTCTTTGGATGTTTCCTGTGTCATTTAATACTTTCCGTGTAGAATCTTTCATTATTGCCACTTGAGGCTTGAATTTTTTCTTCAATTCCTTAATCTTGAGAAAAACAAGAGTGTGTTCTTTTGGGTTTTTATCTTGAGCTCTTTGCACATGTCATTATAATATTTGATTTTGTCTGCTCGACTTGCTCTTTGAAATATTTCATTTAGTTACTTAACTTCATCATATCTTCTTTTACTTTAGCTGCTTGATGTTCAAGGGCAAGTTTCAGAGTCTTTCTCTCTTTTTTTTTTTTTTTTTTGGTACTGGGGGTTGAACCCAGGGCCTCGTGCTTGCATATGTTGCAAGTGCTGGACTACTGAACTGCTGCCTCCAGCCATTTTTTTTTTTTTTTTTTTTTTTTACTTTTTTGAAACAGGTTCTCCCTAAATTACGCAGACTGCCTCTGGTCTCAAACTTGTGATCCTCTTGCCTACTCTCCCAGCTGCTGGGATTATAGGCATGTGCCATCGCACCCAGCTCAGAGTCTCTTTTGACATGTGATTTGGTCTTTTCTTTTTTTTTCCTGTCTTTGTAATAACTTTTGATGTCATGCCACAACTCATCTGGTCTTTGATCATTAGTGTTTAACACATCAAGTCTGTTCTTGAGGTGGTCTCTGAACTCAGGTGGGATATATTCAAGGTCATACCTTGGCTCTCACACACTTATTTTAAATTTTCTTCAGTTTCAATTTGAACCTGCATATGGGCAGTTGATGGTCTGATCCATAGTCAATACCTAGTTTTGTTCTGACATTTGATATTGAGATTTTCTATTGTCTCTTTGCAGAAAAGTAGCAGTTTCATTACTGGGTGTTCTATCTAGTGGATTCCATGTGTATAGTTGCTGTTTATTGTTGGTGAAAAAATGTATTTACAATGAAAAGTTCAATGATCTGACAAAATTCTATTAGTTGATCTCCAGCATCATTTCTGTCATCAAGGCCATATTTTCCAACTACTGAGCCACTACCTTTGTTTCCAACTTTTGCATTCCAGTCACCAGTAATTATTAGTACATCCTGATTGTATGCTCAATCTATTTCAGACTGCAGAAGCTGGTAAGAATCTTCCTTGTCTTCATTGGTGGCCTTAGTGATGGGTGCATAAATTTGAATAATAGTCATATTAACTAACCTTCCTTTTAGGCATATGGATCTTTTTCTATCACTGCCATCATTGTACTTCAGGACAGATCTTGAGTTGTCTTTTTTGATAATGAGTGCTATCCCATTTCTCATTAATATGTCATTCCCAGCATAGTAGACCATATGGTTCAGAATGGCCCATGCCAGTCCCTTTTAGTTCACTGATGCCTAGAATGTCAATGTTTATGTGCTCCATTTCCCTTTTGTCAATTCTTAATTTTCCTAGATTCACATTATGTAACATTTCATGTTCCAATTATTAATGGATATTTTTACAGTTGTTCTTTCTCATGTTGAGTCATGCCACATCAGCAAATGGAGGTCCCTGGGGCTTTACTCCACTTCCATCATTAAGGTAGACTCTACTTTGAGGAGGCAACTCTTCCTGGGTCATTTCTTTAATGCCTTCCAACCTAGGGTGCTCATTTTCCAGCACTATATCCGACAGTATTTCTGTGCTATTCATAGGGTTTTCAATGGCTAATTGTTTTGGGAGTGGGCTGCCAGGTCTGTCTTAGTCTGGAAGCTCAGCTGAAACCTGTCCACCATGGGTGACCCTGCTGGTATCTGTAATGCTGGAGGCATAGCTTTCAGCATCACAACAACATGCAAGCCCCCACAGCACAGAAACCTGACAGACAAGTGGGGGCTTCTTGCTTTAGGGATGTCAAACTGAGGAAAAGTTTGGAGGATGTTTTTCCTTGGGATGGACAGGGTTGCAGAAGGGGGCATTTTGTTTCCTACAGTCCTCAGGCCCCTCTAGAAGTTGCTTACCTAGGGAGGCTATAGAGCCCTGTATGTCCCTTCCACCCAGCAGTACCCCTGTCTCCTTGGTGCTCAGTATGTGTCTGTTCCTCAGCCTCGACTCTGGCAGGAGGGAGCTCCAAATTCTCTCTGTCTCAGGTGGTGGGGGCATCACACAGAGGCCCTGGGGATTAGTCTATACACTAGAAAAAATGGAGGATGTGGATGTGACATGCCACAAATCCTCTCGTGCTTTTTTATTTAACTTGGCGTCATGAAAGTTGTCCATTTTTAAATTAGTCTGAGTGAGGAAAAGAATGCCCTATCTGGTGGTGGGTCCCAGTGTAGCTTTCATTCCTTTGCTTATATCTAAGTGTCCACACATACCATGTTTGTTGCCCCATTGGAGACCTGGTTCCAAAGTATTTGCATTATTTTATCTTAAAAAGTGTATAATCAAGCTAGATGTATCTGTCCTTCTCAGTGGGTCAGACTTTCTATAGAGCATTTCTCTTGTCTTAATCCTGGCAAAGAAAGAGGTGACAAAGCCCAGGCCATCCTCTAGCCACCGTGCTCAGGGATAGCATTTCCCCAAACCCAGAGAAACAGAGTGGTCACAGCTGCTGGATGGAGGATGTTCCACAGACACATGCCTGCATTTTCTTGCCCTATCAGGCAAATGCAAGATATTTTCAAAAGAAATACTTATCAATAACAGAAAAAGAGTTTTCTCATTTCTAAAACAGAAGCTAAGTTGCGCAGCATGTTTTGGAGTAAGAGAGTTGGTTATTTTAACCACAGAAACTGTCTTTCCTATGTGACGGAAACAAGGCTGGACCCATGCTCAAAACACCTCTTACCCTTGGGAACATTTTGCCAGTCCCTCACCACTCATCTGCCCTGGTTCACTATTGTCCCATCTTGCCAAAAATGGCAGGGCCATAGTGGTGAGATGGAAGATAGGATCCTCATGCCTCTACATTTTTCCCTTTCCTGTGGGTATTCCCCGCACATAGTAGGAGAACTGAGGGGGTGTGAAAAATAGCCACAGCCTTGGCATTCTTGGAAACCAGCCACTGCATTTCGGTCTGCCCTTAACTCTGCCAAGGTGTGAAACAGCAATACCTCAGCTACTTCTCTTTAGCTGGCATGTGCTTACAAAGGAATTATGAGCAATAGGTTTTGATAACAGGCTCTGAGACTCAGAGACAAATCCAGAAGTAAAAAAATAGAGGTTAACCGAACTTATTAATCTATAAAATTCTGCTAAATTACTAAGGTTAACTTCTTAAACTTCTGCACATAAAAAGGTCAAAAATGATTCAGATGGTCCCAAATTTAGGATAATATAACTTACAATTTTCATCTTTATAATAGTGCCAAAGAGATCTGCATTCAGTACAGACTAGAGTCTTAAATTGTGACTTTTGCCACACGAAACCCAATTCACCCAACCAGTCAATCATGTCATCAAAAGTGCACATAGGTGACACCCTTTGAGGGCTGTGTTCCCGAACTGTGGTTCTGGGTAGACTATGACGATTAAATACATTTCAACTTAGGATGTTGTCAGTGTGAGATAGGTTTGTTGCATGCAACCCCAGTATGAATTGAGGTACATCTGTTTATAACTATGTGTACTTATCTATTTTGTATTAATCTTTATGACCATTGAAAGCATATTTCAAAATAGATTTTAAAGCCCCTATCTTATGTTAAGGGCTGGGATTTAGCTCAGTGGGTAGAGCGCTGCGCTGCAGTCTCTGAGGACCCGAGTTCAATTTAGAGCGCTGCGCTGCAGTCTCTGAGGACCCGAGTTCAATTCCCAGCACCACAAAAAAATGGGAGAAGGGCCTGGCAATCCACTCCCAAGGCAATCCAGAAGCACTCAGCCATTGAAAACCCTATGAGGGTCGCTATGAGTCGGATACCGACTCGACGGCACCTAACAACAACAACAACAACAATCTTATGTTAAAGGCCCTAAACAGTGCCTGTGCAGATCTTGTAGTGTGAAAAGAAAGAAAATGGTGCTATTGTTTTCAAAAGCCTGAGATGTGATGGAGCTGGACTTCATATTGCTCCTCTTTGGAAAAGGGAACCTCAGTAAGAATATGCATTCATACATGGGAGAAAATTTATATGTGCATAATAAAAAAGATATGTAATAGAGTAGCTTTACATTTTCGTAAGAATCGTTGTTGTTGTTGGGTGCCATCAGTCAGATGTGACTCACAGCAACCCTGTGTACAACATAACAAAACGCTACCCAACACTGTGCCATGCACATGATCTTTTATGTTGATCCTAATGTTGTAGCCACATAAGAACCATTAAACATACATATTTTTCAAATGCTTATATGCTTTCTCTATCTTTCTAAAATATCTTGTTCATCATGATACTCTCCTGCTCAAGGATTCAGAGGCTCTTGAGTCTTGAGTCAAATACTTAAACTCTAAACTGATCCACCACAAATTGCCTCACTTGCCTTTCTACCTGGATGTCCTTTTCATCACTACAAAAACAGGAGAAGGGCATGGTAACCCACTCCCAAAGCAATCTCGAAACAAACAGCCATCAAAAACACTATGAGGGTTGCTGTGAGTGGGACTTGACTCGACAGCACCTAACAACAACAGGAACACATTAGGATGTTGCTTTCGTCAGACAGCCTGGGTTCTGTCACCTGGTCAGGACATGCCATTTCTGTCCCTGACCCTCCTCCCAGAACTTCTCTGTGATTTTTTAGGAAATCTCGGTCTTATGAGTAGCAGATGCTACAGCTTTGGAGTCAGGCAGACCAAGTATGATTCTCACTGCCACCCTCGGCCAGGGGATAGGACAGGCTACTTAACTTGGCTGGACCTCAGAGTTCTCACCTACAAATGGAAATCATAATGATTAATAATTCCAGTGAGATCATGCATATACAGCAGCTTAGTAAAGGTTCTGGCACACAGTACTTAATAAATCCTAATTTGCCTTCTGTGTATATTCCCTTGGATTTAGAATAAATTCTACCTTCACTGTGAAGAACACTTACCTCCCTCCCACCTGCACTTCAGCTAGTGATAATTTCTCTATTTATGTTGTCTTAAAGCACTTCCTATCAGGCACACTCATTTCCCTTAACACATTTTTTTTAAAATCTCAAGATAGTAAATGACAAAAAGCATGTAAAGTGCTTCACACAGGACTCGACACCTAGTAAGTGCCCCATAAATATTTCTATGGCTGCTGCTTCTATTGAGAAGGCAACAGTCACTCGTGTCTCTATATGATAGCTCCTCCACTGATGGATTATAAAACAGATGGTGTTTATTCCTGAAAAGAAGAAATAGCAGTGAGCCATGGGAAGGGGCACCTCTCTAGATGTGGATTGCCTAGGTCAAAATCCCAGACCTACAATTTCCTAGCTGTTATTTTTGGCAAGTTACTTCACCTCTCTTGACTTGTTGTTGTTGTTGTTGTTAAGTGCCATCTGGTCAGTATCCGACTCATAGCGACCCTCATAGGGTTTTCAGTGGCTGACTGTTTCAGGATTGCCTTGGGAGTGGATTGCCAGGTCCTTCTCCCATTTTTACGGTGCTGGGAATTGAACTCAGGACCTCAGAGACTGCAGCGCAGCGCTCTACCAACTGAGCTAAATCTCAGCCCCTCTCTTGACTTAGAATGCCCATAAGAGTGATCTATCCCATACAGTTACTATGAGAATTAAAATGTAGATAAACAAATAAAAGTATTGATACTGATCTTACCATTTCATTAGGACAAAATTAAATAATGGATGGTACTGTAAAAACTCTGTAATAGCTCATTTTCTCCTCCTTCCTTACCCACCACTCCTAGGAAGTAATTCTAGAAATTTTTCTTGAATATTTTTTGAGGGGAAAATGGATATTGATTTTCTCCTATATGCCAAGGAACATCATTAAACATGTTGTTGTTGTTGGTAGGTGCCGTCGAGTTGAGTTGGACTCATAACAACCCTCATAGAGTTTTCAATGGCTGACTGTTTTGGTATTGTTTCAGGAGTGGGTTGCCAGGTCCTTCTCCTGTTTTTGCAGTGCTAAAGATCTAACCCAGGTCCTCAGAGAGTGCAGAGCAGCACTCTACCAACTGAGCTAAAACCCATCCCCTCATTAAACAGGTTGTTGTTGTTAGGTGCTGTCGAGTCAATATCCAACTCATAGCAACCCTCGTAGGATTTTCAATGGCTGACTGTTTCGGGATTGCCTTGGGAGTGGATTGCCAGGTCCTTCTCCCATTTTTGCGGTGCTGGGAATTGAACCCAGGACATCAGAGACTGCAGCAGAGCGCTCATTAAACATAGAACATTATAATTCAAAAGACTACTTGTTATTCCATGGAAATCTGGTTTGGTAAAATTGCATCATCCTCATTTTATCACTAACAGCATTTACTGTATCTTGATTCTACCAAAGTTGACATATTTTGCTTTGCAGGCCTGAATTGCAACACACTACTTAAATGAGACAGCCTACAGCTGTAGCCCTGTGGCATCCGATCCCGTCAGATCTCGGAAGCTAAACAGGGTCGGGCCTGGTTAGTACCTGGATGGGAGACTGCCTGGGAACACCAGAAGCTGTAGGCTTGGGAGAAGGACCTGGCAACCCCTGCCCAAAATAAATCAATCTGCCATTGAAAACCCTATGAACAGCAGAGAAGCACTGACAATACTGTTTCCCTTGTTGTGCAGAGGGTCGCTATGAGTCGGATATCGACTCCACAGCACCTAACAACAACAACAACAACAATTTAAATCAGACATTGCTCTAATTTTTTCACCTTCATTTCCTTCCCTGTTTTCTCTTTTCTTTTTCTCTCTTCTGCTGATTTGCATTCTCATTTAAATCATTGAACTGTCACTAAATGGCAGAAAAGCTTCAATTTACAAAAAGGCTAGCTAGAATTGCTCTCAGCTGCTTCCATGTGCAACATTTTCAACATTTCAACATCTCACAGATAAAACTGTGAAATCAGTCTGGGGTAAGCAACATCACCTTTCATGCTTTTGATCTCAAAGTCATCTCTAGTTTAACGTGTGTACTGTAGAGTAACACCCAAAGTAAATCTAGAGAGTGATAACATGTGGGATGGGTGAAACACAAATTGTTACGTTGACTCCTTAATCTTTTATGTCAGCAGGATTGAAGAAGGCAGGTTGGCATGAGACAGCCTGCAGGAATTAGGTCCAAACTCTGGCTTTGCTACTAGTAAACTATATAATTCAGAGAAAGTAACTGACCCTCTTAGCTTCTGCTGATCCATCTATGAAATGGAGAAAACGATGTTGCTATTGCCTAAAGTCATTGTGGGGATGAACTTAGACTATATGTATTTATGATGTAGTGCTAGACAAGTGAAAATTTCTGTTATGATTAAATTGTGAAGGAAAAAGAACTCATTCTACCGCAATAGATTTTCAGAGAGGTTGTGCTTAGCTTAGATTTTGTGGAACCTAGGCCCTTGGATGGAGCCTTGCATGCAGGAAGTTTATTAGCAAGTAGCCTCCACTCAATGCATAGGAGAGTGTGCAGGAAAGAATGTGGGGTGAATTGGGCCCTGATGCAGTCTCTGCACATGTCAGCTGATCCCAGGGGTGTTCTGGAACTGGGATAGCCCTTCACCCAGATGTCCATGGCAGTGAGGAGGCGGGACCTTTACACTTGCCATGTAGATCAGCTTTGAATACCGGCTGTCTGACTGAGAAGGACTTGTTCTTGGCAGCTCTCTGCTGCCAAGAGCACACCTGAGACACACTCAGCTAAGAGCTTTCAGCCACCAAAATCTCCCAGCTGTGGGAGGAATGAGTCCAGCAGTCCTGAAGAAGGCTGGACTGTACACCACAGTGCCCAAGATGGGGTCCTAAACAAAAACTTTATAATAACTGTATACCACACATGGCTGTATTTTATTGCCTTCCCAGGCAATATATTCCTGTTGGTTAGAGGTATGTCTGTCCATCCTAGGAAATACTCAGTAAATATGTGTTAAATATACTTGAATTACTTACAAAACTATCATTTCAGAAAAAGAGAGTCTCTCTAGTGGGTTAAAGAATATATCCTCAGATATGCAGAAATTACTGACATTTTCATACTGTACTACCAATTTTTCTTTATAATTTAACTAGAACACAAAATGCAGTGAATGAAATAGTACTGTAATGCCACCTATTTGGATATATAATGGCAAAACATAAATGATGAATCCTCCTAAACAATTTATTATCAGATTTGGTAACTTGATTCCATTTGTAAAATTGTTTACTAAGATTCTCCTGAACTGATGCTTAGCTAGAGGGATGACTTCATAGTCATATGATAGAGTAAAATGTTAACTGTGGAATGTGGGAGGTACCCTTACAGGGGATCATTGTACTCATATTTTATTTTTGCACATTGACATTTTTTCATAAAAGAATTTTGGAGAAAAAAGATTATTATTTCCACTAAGTTGGCTAGTGTTCATGAAAATACTGAAAAGAGATTGTTCTTAAGGTGTGTAAGACCTGGTGTGAGCCAAACATTTTGGCATGCACAGTGCTACAATGAGTTAAGGACATCTTTGTTTGACCAAACAAATGATCTGAGTTTCTATTAGTTGTTCTTTTGGAAGGAGGATAGTAGATCAAGTGACATCATGTAACAATGACAAGTGTATTATGGAAGGAGACAGCAAAAGAAGATACCATGTACTGAGAGTGATAATCTGAAGACCAGATTGAGATGTGTGGAGAAGCTTAAAGGCGATTGGCTTTAGCTTGCCCATTTTAAAGGTATAGAAATTGAGGTCAGGGGAGTGATACAACTTATCCCAAATTATCCAACTTCTCCAAGAAATACTCTTTCCTTTCATTTTCCCCAAACCACACAAACAAGCGTCATAATTCCATATACTGTCATAAGTTCTGTATTTGAAGCAGTTGCAGCTATTTATGAAGTATCATAGGAATTACCCTAAGTCTCTCCATTTATCTATTCTAATTAGTTAAATTATTTTAAATGTTCAAGGAGTACCAAGCCTGGTATTTTGAGTGAGTTAGGGAGAGTGAAAATAATTGAATCAATAGTTGGTTATTTTTAAAATCTTTGTCACTCTGGACCAGATTACCATATTAAATAATGATAAACATAGAAATGAAGCAGTATGCCCTAACTATGCAAGGTAAGTTTTGATAAAGAAGAGAGAAAAAAAGTAGAATTTGGTGAAAGCCAGAAGAGAGGCTTGGATGGAGGAGGGCAGTGGAAGCCTTCAGGCAGTGTGAGCAGAGTGGGGCCTCGGCCAGGATGAGGGAAGGTGACAAGGCCAGTGGGGCCGGTGATAAGGAACTGGAGAAGGACTCTATCTGATCATTTCCCAGAAATCTCACTGTGTCCCAGAATCCCCAACATGCAGTAGCCTGCATCTCTTGAGCCTCACAACGACAGAATGCCTGACTTCCAGAAGCAGTGCTCAGCATACAGCCCAGCTCTAAAACAGATTGTTTTCCCTCAATTATTCTACTCTGAATGGCCAACTAGAGGTTTGTGTTTGGGTTTCCATTACCTTAGACTAGTGGTCTTCAAACTTATGTTCAAGTGTAAAATCCTTTTTTTCACCTGGCATTGTATTTGTAAGTTCTGTGTGTAAAAGAAATGATTGGAATGGTTCTTCTGGGGCTGGAACAAGCTGTGGTGGAAACGCCCCACCCTAACTGGGCTCATTCTTGAATGACTGAGCAGCACAGGAGCTCCAAGGAGCACGGTTAGAAAAGCAGCATCTTAGGAAAATATACTGTAGGAAGAGGAAGGAATTAATAGCTCTTACACCATATGCTAAGAGAAAGTATTGAAGAATGGAAATCCATAGTTGTGTAAGATGGAAAATCTCACTAAGCCTGAGAAAATGGATTGAAAAGCAATTCAGGAAGTCCTAAATCTTGTAAACACTGTTGTGAGTACTGTGGTAGTTGAAGAAATTATAACAGGACAGGGAGCCTTATTTGGTTTGTATGTATTTGATTCATTTAATTTTTGTTTGATATGAATGGTTTGCAGATTTCTGTTGCCATAGGGCTATCTGAAGCCAACACAGAAGCAACAACAATGTTATTTAAGAACCTTGTGCCCTCTAAGTAGGAAAATGATATCGGTTGGAACTCTGTTCAGTTGTTTCAGAACAGGTGAGATGTAACTGACCAGTTGAAATAGTTTTCTTTTGGGGCCAAACTAATATTGAAGATATATATTCAAGTAGGTCTCCGCATCTGTTCTGGTAAGCCAATAAACATTCCCTACATCACAGAGATAAAGGACCACTTTCTGTACCTCTCTAGAATTACTGACCTCGGAGCCTCATTTCTGTTTTCAGAGGTAGCTATTACTGTTATCATTTTCTAGTCATGCCTTAAGTCAGAAGTTTGAAACTACATGCTGTCAAATTAGTGCTCTCTTCAACCTTGTCTCTTTACAATTCATATCCTATTTAGTACGTGTCCTACGTCTTCCTACACCTTCAGAATATATAAGTGGACTGCAAGGTTAAATATAGCTAGAATAATTCCTAAATATATAATTCTTCAATATTCAAAGATATAGTTCTTTCCTGAACTTTTATTGTTTTTATAACAGATTCTTAGTGGAATAAGTTGGTTGTCAATTTTATTTTATATGGTTGAGTTGTCGGTAAGATATCCATTGCAGGCTTGGTATAGAAAGGTTGTTCACCTCTCTCTTGAGGCTGGACCAAATTCTTCAAGTGGGACGCCTACAGGTCTGGTTGAGTGTGCTTATACCATGTGGTAAATTCCCCCTAAAAGGAGAGATTAGATGTGGGGAGAAGGGAGATAGAGAAGGAGACAGGCAGAGTTGGGAGGAGGAGAGAGGAGGAGGGAGAGAAGAATAAATAGGAGGAAAGGGAGGGAAGAGAGACGAAAGAAAGCACACCAGGTAGAAGCTAGTATGGGTTACACATGCACCAAAGAAAACACTGTTATAAAAAATGTCTCATATCTTGAGAAGTTAACAGTATCAGTTCTATCTAAGGTAGGAACAGTTTTATTGGTAGTAGAATTCATTTCAAGAATTTGTACCAGAAAAATGCTACCACTAATTGAAGTACAGTAGGAAGAGGAAGCAGTTTAATGAGCAGTTATACCATATGCTAAGATAAAATATTGAAGAATGGAAATCTATACTTGTGTAAGATAGAAAATCTCACTGTGCTTGAGAGAATGGATTGAAAAGCAATTCAGGAAGTCTTAAATCTTGTAAACATTGTTGTGAGTGCTATGGTAGTCCAAGAAATTGCAATAGTACATGGAGCCTTACTTGGTTTGTATGTATTTGATACATTTAATTTTTGTTTTATCTGAATGGTTTGCAAATTTCTGTTGCCATATGTTGTGGAAGTTTATTGTATTGGGAATGCCTAATATCAAAACTACTGATATTACCTAGCATGCAGAGGCCCTAGGCTCAGTTCCCAGCATTATAGTGAATGAATGAATGAATGAATGAATGAATGAAAAACCAAACCCACTGGTATTACACAGTTAAAGTAAAATAGAATCCTTAATTTTTTAGGGAAGTTATGCATGACTTCATTATGTGCAGTTTTAATGGAAGTATAAGCCAAGATGTCTTGCCACTCCCTCACCAAAGGGCATATCCATGAAGAAAATAGGAGAATTTGACTTTTCTTTGACTTGTAGCTTTCACCAGAGAGACGCCAAACCAGGATAAAATGTCTGGATCTGATTCCTTCCATTGGCAGCCCTGGTGAGGCTGATGCTGTAGTTTCAATATGTGTCAGCAAATCCTTTAACATTCCTCCCTTCAAGAGATGGAATCTCATTCCTTTCTCCTTGAATTTAGGCCACAATTAGTGATTTGCTTCTAAAGAATAGACTGTATAATTTCTATGTAACTCAGTGGGAAGCATGAGGCATAATGATGTTCACTATATTAGGTGTCTAAGCTGGGGGACGGGGCTGGGGTTCAGCTCAGTTGGTAGAGTGCCACACTGTACTCTGTGAGGACCCTGGTTCAATCCCCAGCACTGCAGAAATGGGAGAAGGATGTTGCAATCTATTCCTGAAGCAATCCCGAAACAATCAGCCATTGAAAACCCTGTGGGGGTCACTATAAATTGGACTCAACTTGACAGCAGCTAACAATAACAACAACAAGCTGGGGAGATGCTAAGCTGTTAAAGATAAATTGATAGTTAATAAGATTGTGGGCTAACACATGCTACCAAGGGTTTCTGAAGCTTCTTGGCTTCTCTTTGCTTCTTCAGTCACCTTCAGTTTTCGCTTTGATCCTGTGATTCTGTGATACCCTACCCTACCTGCTTACTCCATTTTGCTAAGTCAGTTTCAATTGCTTGTTAATAAAGAAGCAACTTTAAAATAGAAGTCATGATTAACTTAAACCAAAAAATGAAAATAATGTGGCTTGTTTTCTTCCATTGGTCTGTGAAATTTTTATTTAAAATATTGAAACACTGTGGGTTTTATTTATTTTTTTATCCTGGGTTTCCGTATGAATAGCAGAGAAGCACTAACATAGTATCAGGCATGGCACAGTGTCGGGAAGTGTTTTTCATCTGTTGTACATAGGGTCATTATGAGTTGGATCTTACTCAATGGCACCTAACAACAATGACAACACACATCTTACATGTAGTCAGTGAGAAGATATCACTTCATCTATTGGTATTGCATGAGTCAAATGTGATTTACCACTGATACTTGTGATTCTAAGGTTATGCAGCAAATCCTTACCACATACCATTTACAAAGAACTACGTGATTATCAGCTGGGGTTTAGGCGAGTTGGAAGAGTGTTGCTCTGCACTCTCTAAGAACCTGGGTTCAATCCCCAGCACAGCAAAAACAGGAGACGGGCATGGCAATCCATTCCCGAAACAATTACGAAACAATCAGCCATTGAAAACCATGTGAGGGACACTATGAGTTGGACCCCTCAACGGCACCTAACAACAAGAACATGTGATTATCAGCTATAAAGAATTAAGTGTAGCATATAAAATAAAACCAAATGCTTGGCAACTAAGAAATACATTCATTATAGATGTGACTATTGAGTAGTTATATTGACTTATCTCACACAAATGAATATTTCACATTTACAACTTTGCATGTTCTGAACTTTAGCATGTTACCCTCATGCTTATGTGATTTTTTTCGTCATTTATTTATACAAACTATTGAAAAATTCAAGGACAAAAGATACCCACATATAATGAAAACACATGCCCATTATTTTAAGTCAAATGATTCTGTTTATATGTTAAAAATAGCAGTGTGAGCCAGACATGGTACATGCTTGTAATCCCAGCAACTTGGGAGGCGGAGGTAGGAAGATCATGATTTGGAGTCCTGAGGCAGTTTGCACATCTTAGTAAGACCCTGACTCAAAATAAAATAAATAAATAAATAGAAAGTAGGCTTTAAGTACAACCCAGTGGTAGAGGACTTGCAGAGTATGTGTGAGACCCTGGGTTCAACCCCCAAGTATTACACACACACACACACACACACACACACACACACACACAGCACTGAAAAGCAAGAACTTTGGCTAGGCATGTTCACTACAAGAGAATTTTATTTGGTGTGTTAATAATTTTAAATAGTTAATGAATTAGAAAGGTAAATGTCTACTTTTGAAGCAAAATCTACAAATTCTCTTTAAAGAAAAAGGCGTGTCCATGAGTTAAGAGAGATACATCCAAATGAACCTGACTCCTGCCTCCATTTTAAAAGTAGGAAAAAATTGGTTGCCATCTTCCTTCTGATGTCAAATACTGACACCAATGGCAATGCTTTCCAATGGCCATGCTGGTACAATGAAGACAAAAGACAGAAGACAGAAATAAATTGGCAAATTGATATTTTTAGCCATTTTTAATGTCTGGCAGTATAGCAGTGTGTTGGTTGTTTTTATAAGCAAGTGAAAAACTTGGTAAATTGATGGAAGATTGACTTCTTGTATCAACTTCTCAGCTCCAGTTTTTAATTATAGCACATGAAGTTAGAAATAACAATCAATTTTAAGATATATTTCAAAATGTATGCCCTACTTTAATACAGTTTAATTCCAAGATAAAATAACAGAGTCATTATTCTGATTCCAACATTGATTCCAAGAGATTTATTTACGGGAACAAAGCATCAATTCAAAATTGATTTGTGTAAGGAAAATATTCTACGTCAGTATTTTTCAGATCCTATCTACTTTCTGGGGCTGGGGTTTAGCTTAGTTGATAAAGTGCTGCTCTGTGCTCTCTGAGGACCTGGATTCAATCCATAGCACAGCAAAAATGGGAGCAGGACCTGGCAGCCCACTCCCCAAATAATCCTGAAATAATCTCCCATTGAAAACTCTATGAATAGCAGGGAAGCAATGCCATCGTGCCAGGCATGGCACAGTGTTGGGGAATGTTTTATTCTGCTGTACGTAGGATTGCTATTAGTTGAACCCAACTCAACGGCACCCAACAACAACGACAACATTTATTTTCTAGAGCCTATCTACAGCAATATCACCTTGGTGTCTGATCACATCTGATCTTGGAAGCTAAGCAGGGTTGGCCTGGTTAGTCCTTGGATGGGAGACCGCCTGGATATACCAGGTGCCATAGCTAAGGAGAATGGCCTGGCAGCCCACTCCTGAAACAATCAACCATCAAAAACCCTGTGAATAGCAGAGAAGCACTGACATAGTGCTGGGGATAGCACAGTGTTGGGGAGTGTTTTGTTATGTTGTATGTAGGGTCACTGTGAGTTGGACCTCACTCTGTAGCACCTTTGAAGTTAAATGGAAGTCATGCTACGGATGGGAAAGTTGCAAAGCTTCCTCTGTCATGTTGCAAAGCAATATCATTTGTTGCATCTGTCTTTGTGTCTTAGCCTTCTGTGAAGGATTCCAAGTTTTAAAAAGGGTGCTTTGGAGAAAAATGGAAAAATCACTTACACATGGCTTAAAGAACATGTGTGCACCATGTAAAAGTCAATCAGAATCCCAACTTCTGTGTATGTCACTCTGTAAGTCACATGTAGATAAGCAATGCAACTGCAAGTGGCACACTTTGAAAATTGTTTACAGTGTATATGGTTTTGTGCACCTCAAACTGGATGCAGGAAGTAGCACACCTTGCTACTTTCAGGCACACTAAAATAATCCAGTCCCAAGGGAATCCCGAAACAGTCAGCCATTGAAAACCCTATGAGAGTCGTTATGAATTGGAAGGGCACCTAACAACAACAACAAAACTGACCTATATCGACATACATATTTCCATCATATTAAATACACACACACACACACACACACACACACACACACACACACACACACACGGACTTAAGATCCATTTCATCTTACCTCTTGGATTTTGGTACTCTGGTACGTTTTTATGGCTTTCTTCTGTTGTGGATCAGAACATGGTACTCCTAAGTATGAAGCCCTGGGATGTTGAGCACTTTGAACTGATGCAATTAGTTGAGTCTCAAAGTGAGGTCTTTCTGATCTCCATTTCTCCTCCTTCTCTCTCCCCATTTTGTAGAAATTAGAAGTTTTCTTTCCCAAGCAAGCCATAAGTTCTAGGAAGGCTTCTGACCTCCTTCCTTCCCCATTGTCCTCATGTGACAAGTGTCTGCCCCATACTCAGGGCAGGAATATTTTACAGAGACAAAAATGAATCACAACAAATAGGCCTTGCCGGGCCCCTCAGTCTATCACCATAAGACCATAACATTTTGGTCCAGTCATTTCTCCACCACTATCCACTTCTTTCATCAGACTTATCATAAAAACAGTTTTCTCTGGGTTTCTGGATCCTTATATCTGAAAGAAGTCTCCTGTGTCACATGAAATCTTGTTAAACAAAATTGTTATGCTCTTCTCTTACAAACCTCTGTTTAGTTAGTAGAGTTTGGGCAATGATCTTTGTGATGGGCAAAAGAGATTATATTTTTCTTCCCTACTCCCTAAATACTTTAGCTAATACTTCTTAGTAATATTTTTCAATAATTGCTCTAGGTATCATAATATCTATCTTTTTAAGAGTCTACATAGTTAACTTTGTAATACTTCAAAGACAGTGTGAAAACCTTGTATCATCACAGTTCCATTGACTCCTGTTCTTTGTGGTAATGTGTGTATTGTACACATTACAAGGCCCATGTTCCTTTGTTCCAATTTTTATTTTAAAGAAGAATCCGTTTTTTAAAGAAATGAAAGGGGAAAAAATATAAATTATTTTGTATTTGCTCATATATTTAACATTTGTTCTCTTTCTTTTCATTCTGTCAGTCTGGGTTCCCATCTGTTGTAATTTTCCTTCAGTATGTAGGGCTCTTGTGACATTTTCCACATTGAAGACTGCTGATGCTGAGATTTCTCAGTTTTCACTTATCTGAAAATATCTTTGTTTCACCTGTATTTTTGAAGAATATTTCGGCTGGGTATAAAATTTTAAATTGACAAGTTTTTCTTTCTGTATTTAAAGATACAATTCCATTGACTTTTTATTCCATTCTTTCTGATGAAAAGTAGGGTGTTATACATCTGTTGTTCCCATATATACAAGGTGCCATTAATTTTAGTTCTTTTCAAGATTTTTTCTTTACCTTTGGTTTTCATCACTTTGATTATAAGTTTTCAGAGTGGGATTTTCTTTGTACAGCTTCTGTTTGGTGTCCTCTTAGATTTTCAGCTCTGTAAGTTGATTTTTTTCATAAAATTCATGAAAATTTTGGCCATTATTTTTTAAATAGTGTCTACCCCCTTATCATACTCTCAATTTCTTTCTCCTACTCTCTCCTCTCTTCTTTTCTCTCCTTCTAAGACTCCAATTGTGTTTGCTTTGTAACTTTTAGTACTGTCCTACTGGTCCTAAATTATTAATTTTTTCTATTTTATTTTTTCTTTATTCTTTAAATTGCATAATTACATATTGATCTGCAATTGAACTCAATATTTTTTATTTTCAGCCTACAATTAAACCTATCAAATGAATGTTTTCAAATATTATAACTTTCAATTCTACAACTTCCATTTCCTTATATTTATGATTTCCATTTCTATTCTGAGATACCACATCTGTTCATTTATTATGATATTATTTTCCTTTAACGTATTCATAGAAACTGCTTTAAAGTCCTGTCTGCTAATTACAATAGCTGTATATTTGGTATGGATTAATATAGACTGCATATTCTTTGGACTATGGGCCACTATTTTCTTTTTTTCTTTTTACCTTACATCTCATAACTTTGGGTTATATGCTTGACGTTTTTGTTGTTGTTAGGTGCTGTCGAGTCGTGTCCGACTCATAGCGACCCTCATAGGGTTTTCAATGGCAGATTGTTTCAGGATTGCCTTGGGAGTGGGTTGCCACATCCTTCTCCCGTATGCTTGACATTATAAATCATAAATTGTAGGAAATTTATATTATGTTGTCTTTCTTAAATAGTGTTGACTTTCTTGTGGCTGGCGGATACAACACTGGCAAATACTATGTTCTTGTTGTGTGTGGATTTATTCTTTATTAGAGCCTTATTTATATTTAATTTTTGGTTTAGAACTTCATCCTAGGTCATGCCCTTGCTCTAAATCCTGGTCCTCATTCCTTCCTTCCTTCCTTCCTTCCTTCCTTCCTTTCTTTCTTTGGCAATAATAGGGGGGGTCTTGTACCCAGCACCTGTACTACTGCGCTGCACTCCCAGCCCATTTTTTCTTTTTTACCTTTTATTTTGAGACAGGGTATTGCTAAATTATGTAGGCTGCCTCTGGTCTCAAACTTGTGATTCTCCTGTCTCCATCTCCTGAGTGGCTGGGATTACAGGTGTGTACCACTGCCCCCAGCTCTGGTCATTACTCTTAAGATCTTATTTCTCTGGATCTCAGATGAATTACAAAGTCTCTTTTCTTTGGCCGGGCTAGTACCCAGTGAATTTCAGCACTGTATGCCTCTGGTATTATTACCCAGCTCTCAGCCTTTAAAAGGTGGTATATGCTAGACTGTGAAGTGTCACCCTGCACATGCAGCCTAGTCTTTGGCCAGGGATGGATACTAAGTTTCCACACGCACTGCTGGGCCCCTCTTCAGCAGAGCTCTCTGTTCCCAGGTAGCATGCTATGCAAATTTCTGAGGTCTCAGCAGCCTGGGCCACCAATTATTTCCTCTTCAGATCAATGAGTCACCAATCCCCTTAGCTCTACCTTCCTGCCATTAGGAAAGCTGAATTATCACAGAGTTCATTTTGTATGTTGCTCTTCTTTCAAAAGTAGTATGGCTATGCTCAGTCTGTTATTCAGTTCCCCGAATCAGTGGAGCTCTGTATATTTTCTCCTATTTTTAGGAAATTTTCTTTTCTTTTCTTCTCTCTCTCTCTCTCTCTCTCTCTCTCTTTCTTTCTTTCTTCCTTTTTTCTTTTTTTCCCTCCCTCCCTTCCTTCCTTTCCTCTTTTTTTTGAGAGAGTTGTGTTTGTTACCAGATACTCTATTATAATTAAATGTTGAAAACACTTTCAAATGGGTATCACAAACCAGTTTTCTGTTACATTTCTATACTTTCATTTATGGTGAAATTGAATAACATCTTAAGACATTTAAAAAATCCACTAAAGACACATACAAAAAGTTAGTATCTCTCAATACACATATTATACATGCCATGTATAATATGAAAAAAGAGAACTCTCTACACATTTTTGTGTATCATGGATTAATTGTATTTTTAGTTTTATTTATTTATTCAATTAATTAATTTTTGTGGCACTGGGGGATTGAAGCCGAGGTGTTCCACCACTGAGCTATACCCATAGTCCCTTTTTTATTTTTTTATTTTCAAACGGGGTCTTGCTAAGTTGCACAGGCTGCCTCTGGTCTGGGACGTGTGGTCCTCCTGACTCAGCCTCTTGAGTGGGATTACACTCCATACCCAGTTTGATTAACTGTATTTTAATAAAGTAGATTAACATACTATGCTTCAAATTTTGATTACTTCTGATATTCTGATATATAATTATGATATATAATGAGAACTCCATATATTTATATTTATGTGCCACATAAAGCAGTATATTTTAAAATGTCTTATCTTTGTTTAGGGAAAAACTTAATTATTTTTCTGTTTCAGCAAATTGACTCTACTGTTGTTAGGAGTCATCAGGTCTGGTCTGGTCTGACTCATAGCGATGCTATGTAGAACAAATTGAAACATTCCTTGACACTGCCAGGCACACAGTCTTTTTATGTTTAAGCTGATTGTTGCAGGCACTGGGTCAGTCCATCTAGTTAAGGGTCTTCCTTTCTTTCATTGGCCCGTCACTCTCCCAAACACGATGTCCTTCTCCAGAGATTGCTCCCTTCTGACAACCTGTCCAAAATACATAAAACACGGTCTAGCCATTCTTGCTTCCAAGGATTACTCTGGTTGTACTTCTTCTGGGACAGATCTGTTGGTTCTTTTGGCAGTCCATGGAATACCTCCAGCCCCATAGTTCAAAAGTATTAACCTTCTTCTTTCTCCTTTATTCAACATCTAGCTTTCACAACCATATGATGCAGCTGAAAATACCATGGCATGAGTCAGGCACACCTTCATCTTTAGTGTGACATCTTTGCTTTTTAATGCTTTAAAGAGGTCTTTTGCTTTAGCTTTCCCAGTGCAATGTATCTTTTGATTTCTTGACTGCTTTTTCTGTGGGTGCTGACTATAGAACCAAGTAAAGCAAAATCTTGGACAACATCAATCCTTTCTCCATTTATCATGAAGTTTTGTACTGACCTAATTGTAAGGATTTTTGTTTTGTTGATGTTGATGGGCAATCTGTACTGAAGGCTGTGTTGTTTGATCTTCATCAGTTAAATGCTTCAAATCTTCTTCAATTTCAGCAAACAGAGTTATGTCATCTGCATAATGCAGGTTGTTGATGATTCTTCTGCCAGTCCTGAAGTTGTGTTCTTCCTCATAAAGTCCAGCTTCTCCGATTGTTTGCTCAGCATAGAGATTGCAGAGATACAATGAAAGGAAACCACCCTGACATACACCTTTCTTGACTTTAAACCAGGCAGTGTTTCCTTGATCCATTCAAATGACTACATCCTGGTCCACGTACAGATTCCTCATGAGTACATTCAAGTGCTCTGGTATTCCCATTCTTTGCAATGTTATCCATACTTTGTTATGATCCACACAGTCAAATGCCGTTGCAGATTCTGTATACTATTTATTCCACATCATATATGACCTCTTGAAATGGTTGGTCATTCACCAATTCTTTTTGGTATAATGACTCTGTGTATTCCTTCCATCTTCTTTTGATGTTTCCTGCATAGTTTAATATTTTCCCTGTAGAATCCTTCATTATTTCCCACTTGAGGCTTGAATTTTTTTTTTTTTTTTTTTAGTTCTTTAAGCTTGAGAAAACCAGAGTGTGTTCTTCTTTTTTGGTTTTCTATTTTGAGCTCTTTGCACATGTCATTATAATACTTGATTTTGTCTTCTTGAGCTGCCCATTGAAATCTTCTGTTTAATTTTTTGACTTTATCATGCCTTCCTTTTACTTTAGCAGCTGGACATTCAAGGACAAGTTTCAGAGTCTCTTTTGACAAGTAATTTGGTCCTTTTTTTCCCTATTTAATAACCTTTCGCTTTCCTCATGAATGATGTCTTTGATGTTATTCCACAACTCATCTGGTCTTTGATCACTAATGTCTAGCACATCAAGTCTGTTGCTGAAGTGGTTTCTGAACTTAGGTGGGATACCTTGGCTCCAGTCATACCTTGCCTCTCATATTGTTAGGTGCCATCGAGTCGAGTCCGACTCATAGCGACCCTATGTACAGCATATACTTGGTCTAATTGTCTTTAGTTTTAGTTTGATCCTGCGTATGAGCACTTGATAGTCTGACCCACAACCAGCACATGATCTTGTTCTGAATTTTGATATTGAACTTCCTCATCATCTCTTTCCACAAATATAGTCAGTTTGGTTCCTGTATGTTCCACCTGGTGAATTCCATGTGTATAGTTGCCATTTATGTTGATAAAGTGTATTTGCGATGAAAGGTCATTGGTCTGACAGAATTCTATCATGTGATCTCCAGCATGGTTTCTGTCACCAAGGCCATATCTTCCTACTACTGAGCTGTCTTCTTTGTTTTCCACCTTTTGCATTCCAGTCGCCAGTAATTGTCAGTACCTCCTGATTGCATGTTTGATCAATTTCAGACTGTAGAATCTGGTAAAAATCTTCTTTATCTTCATTTGTGGCCTTAGTGGTAGATGCATAAATTTGAATAATAGTCATATTTACTGGCCTTTCTTGTAGGAGAATGGGTATTATTCTAGCACGGACAGCATTGTACTTCAGGGCAGATCTTGAGATGTCTTTTTTGATGATGAGTGTAACCTCATTTCTCTTTAATTTGTCATTCACAGCATAGTAGACCATATGATTATCTGATTCAAAATGGCCAATACCAAGCAAGTTCAGCCCATTGATGCTTAGAATGTTGATGTTTATGCACTCCATTTTCCCTTTGATGATTTCTTATTTGCCTAAATTCATACTATGTCCTTTCCACATTCCAATTGTTAGCACATGTTTACAGTAGTTCCTCATTTTGAGTTGTGCCTCATCAGCAAAAGCAGGTCCCTGGGGTACTCCAGTCTCATCATTAATGTCCACTCTACTTTGAGGAGGCACTTCTTGCCTGGTCATCTTTTGAGTGCCTTCCCACCTGAAGGTGCTCATTTTCTAGCACTATATCTGACAGTGTTTCTCTGCTATTCATAGGGTTTTCAATGGCTAATTGTTTTAGGAATGGGTTACTGAAACCCATCCACCATGGGTGACTCTGCTGGTATCTGAAATATTGTGGCACAGTTTTCAATATCAGAGCAACATGCAATCCCTCACAGTATGGCAAACTGATAGACAAGTGAGGGTATCTCTGCTTAGCATTTAGAAAAATATATCTAATTCAGTTTCCCCCCCCCCTCTCTATTTTGCAGTACTAAGTGGTTGGAGTCAGGGCTTTGTACATGCTAGGCAAATGCCCTGACACTGAGCCACAATCTCCAAATGCCCCCTTTCCAAATTTTATTTTGATACAAGGTCTCTTTAAGTTGTGCAGGCTGTCTTTAGCCTTGAACCTGTGATATTCTTGCCTCAGCCTCCTGAATTGCTGGGATTACAGGTGTGCATCATGGTGCCTGCCATTAGCATTCTTTATTTCTTAAAGATAACCAAACTATTTTCTACCAGGACATTTGCTTTCAATGGAAAGAAACTCAGTAAGTGATTTTTCCATTGTTGTTGTTGTTGTTGTTAGGTGCCATCGAGTCGGTATCCGACTCATAGCGACCCTCTGTACAACAGGAGAAACACTATTGTCAGTGCTTCTCTGCTGTTCATAGGGTTTTCAATGGCAGATTGATTTTTGGGAGGGGGTTGCCAGGTCCTTCTCCCAAGCCTACAGCACCTGGTGTTCCCAGGTGGTCTCCCATCCAGGTACTAACCAGGCCCGACCCTGCTTAGCTTCCAAGATCTGATGGGATCAGATGCCACAGGGCTGTGGCTGCAGGTATTTTTCCGTTAGTACTTCTGTATTTATATAGGAACAATATATTGAAAACTTCAACCTAAACTAAAAAGACAGAATGCAATATCTAAGATATTTCAATAAAAACTTAAGTTAGACTACCACCTGCCTTAAAGATATTTACAGTATATTTTATAATATTTGCAGTATATTTTACTGATTATAGCTAAGAAGTCTGTATAATCCATCTTACAGTGGTAGACACATTAATGAATTTAAGTATATTAATTTTCTCTAACATTTAACGTTGATTATTGCTTTGATATGGCAGTGAGACGTTAAAAGGGGTTTGAGGTCCAACTGAAAGGTTTTTTAAGTGCATTGGGAGTAATGAGTTATATTCATTTTAATATCACCAAGTTCTTTAAAAGGCTCTGTGTTGTCAGGGTTAAAGCTTTTAAATCAGAATTTCCTTTGATAAATGCTCCACTGAAACACAGAGAAGACAAGGAGAGGCATTGAACAAACAAGAAAATAATTTAGGTCAATAAACTTATGGAAAGTGCAATATTTTAAACATCCCATCAATAATTAGGAAAATGCAAAATGAAACCATAATAAAAGGTCATTTTCTGCCCAATGTATTGGCAAAACATTTTTAAACATTTGACAGTAGCAAATGTTGACAAGGATATGAAAAAGCAGAAACCTTTACATACTTCTTTGTTGTGTGCAAAGTGATACAATCATTTTGGAAAACAATTGGGCATTTTTTAGTAGCTGACTGTAGACTTATTCAGTATCTTTGAAAATCCACTTAAGAGTATGTACTCTCAGGGACGTGGTGCATACTGACATCATGCTACATAAATAAGAACAGTCATTTCTGTGTGATTTGCAATAGGCAAACACTAGGAACAATTCAATATCCACTCACTGCAAAAAGGATAAGGAAATAGTGATATGTTCATACTGTAGAATTCTGTATTAAAAAGCAACAGAGAGCTGGGCATGGTGGCACATGCCTGTAATCCCAGTGTCTAGGGAGGTGGAGACAGGAGGATCACAAGTTCAAGACCAGAGGCAGTCTGCGTAACTTAGCGAGACCCTGTCTCAAAAAGGGTGCAGCTCAGTGGTCCAGCACTTGCAGAGCATGCAAGCCTGAGGCCCTGGGTTCAACCTCCAGTACCAAAAAAAAAAAAAAAAAAAAAAAAAAAAAAAAAAAAAAAAAAAAAAAAAAAAAAAAAAAAAAAAAAAAAAAAAAAAAAAAAAAAAAAAAAAAAAAAAA
>VMDO01007143.1:0-55000 GCA_007922755.1 Pedetes capensis | reverse complement strand
TGCTCACCTTTGTAACAGAGCAGGCAGTCATTGAATGGTACACTGAAGATGATCCTCCTGTGCTTCTGATTTAAGGTGTGGATGATTTAATCACAACTCTATATAAAGTCAAGAGAATTGTCTTTGAAGATACAAGTATTGCAATATATAGTGCAAATGTATATATGCACAATCTAGAGTTATTGGAGACTTGTGATAGAGTCTTATTCTATTTTAAAATCCAAATAAAACATTAAAAAACAGCTTACTCCTAGGGCTTTTTAAATTGGTGGACACTACAAGTGTATTTGTCAGTTGATTTCACAGAAGGTTAAATACCTCACACAAAGGCTTGGTTTGATTATAGGCAGCTGACTGAGAAGACGGAGAGAGGAAAGAGTAGAAGATATTTACTCAGGATTTGAAAACAGTTTTTTAAACTGAAGTGAAATCACCTCCAAAATTGTAAAAGAAGTTGGTTAAAACAACTAGTGTACAATTTATAGAAACCTGATGAATTTTCTCAGATTCATTTTTTATGTTAATTGAACTTGACCTTATTTCACCATTTTCTTAAAAGCTAAAAAGAATAGAAAATATTTTTTCAGTGCACACTGTATACTACAATATCACAGTAAACACCGTTAATATGTATAATTAATATATGTTAATATGAATATTAGCAATAAGATCTTTTTCATGAGTTTATTAAATATTTAAATGTTTCACACACATTTTAATATTCTGCAACACCTGAAAGTTGGAACATTATTTACATATTTACAAAAAATGGTTTGTATATAGATAAATATGAATTTACATTTGAAGATAGCTTTTCTAAAACAAGTATTCTATTTAGACAAATTCAGCAAGAAAAGAATATTTATAGGTACAAAATTCCATGAACCATTTGTGTCAGGTCTGTATTATACTCTCCATAAATAAGAATTTTCTCAGTAGGTTCATATTTTTTCTTATTATTGTTATTGCCATCCTGAAAACTGAGGCTTTAAGAAATAATTTGAAATAGCAGGGAAGGACACTTTTTTTTTTTCAAGTAGGCAGTTTGAGTTAGATCTTATGACTTTTTTCAATGCAATTCTGATCTTCAGGGGATCATAGCTCAAGCCCCTTTGGAGATGTTGAAGTCTAAGGCAATGGCCAGTGAATAAACTTGGCAATCTATATTAAGTCATTCTTGGAAAACTTTTCTTGGGTATTAATATGACACTAATTGAGTCCCTACAAAGTGATCCGACCTGGTGGAAGAGGGTAATTGTGAGTTACTTACAGGTGGTGGATTGGTTTTGCCATCACTAAGGAAAAGCCTGTGCAGGAGTTGGGGAGTGAGGACGTGGAGGGTCTTTATATGACATTCCAGTAAACCACAAACCATTCCACTTTTACTTCTGTGATTGATGGTGCCACTGAAAACCCTCCATGGATGACTGTTACTGTCTTGAATCTCAAACCATGGACTATTCATTATGCTGTATATTTTCTACCCTGACCTGATATTGATGTACACCGTTTAATGAATCATATTTATCACACTCAGTTTCAGAACAGGATGTACTGTGTATCTTATCTTAGACTCATGGTCCAAGTGGGAAATGAAGCAAGCAGGGCTTGGGAATAGAATATGACTAGAAAACAGGTTAGGAAATTCTGGGCAGGAAGGAGAAAGACAGAAAACTTAAGTTTGAATCTCAAGCTGGGACTGCACTCAGCATTCCAAACCCTGATAAGGAACAGCAGGCTGTTCCTGTATGGTGGGAAAATGACCATGTCTATAAAACTTTTAACTTCTAATCATCTGAAGCAGTTTCCAATTCATGGCCATAACAGTTTTGTAAAGTATTGAACCAATGTGCATATACCCAGGACAAACATTCCAACCAAGCTACTTTTTGTTGTTGTTGTTGTTTGGTTGTTTGTAGTACTTGGAGGTTGAACTCAGTGCCTCATGCATGCTTTGCAAGTGCTGTACCACTGGGCTGCACCTCCATCTCATTTTCAATTTTTTTTTTCTTGAAACAGTGTCTTGCTAAATTATGCAGGCTGCAGCTGTCTTTGAACTTGCAATCCTCTTGCTTCTGCCTCCCAAATCGTTGGGATTACAGGCATGAGCCACCATGCCTGGCACAATACATATTTCAAATAAAGAAGATTGCAAATGAAAAGCAGAAGCAGAAATCTTTGTATGCATGTTTCTATGCTAAGGGCTTTTCCTGAAAGCAAAATAGTTATATTTATACAAAGTATTTAGCTACATAGAAATCAGATTTTTCCTTTTGTGCTTTGCTAGTATTTGCAACATTTTGGATACATGACAACCAGACAGGATGAGCTATACCAGGCTGCAGCGATCCCAGTAAACACCAGTGTGAGGCTCACCTAAGGTAGGGGGAATGACTTTGAGGATACATTGCAGGAGGCATCTAGGAATAAATAATCCCAAATATAGCCAATTCATTGTGGAAGCTGCAATATAAACATGGATCTGTTATAGTTCTCTCAAAGCACAGATGTCAGATGCATTGTGTCAAATCTCTCTTTCCGATCAGGCAGAAGTCTCCCTAACACGGCTCTGGGCAGATTCCACAACTTCTGGGTCACTTTCAGTTATTCATTTCCAGCTATAAAATCCATCGAGCTAAATTTCCATTTTCATCCCCTGTTCAGAGCTTTTTCCCCCTGCTCATCAGTCTGGCTTGCCTCTAAAGGACATTACTTGGGAGGGAACGAGGACCATGCCTATTCCTCCTTTTAAACCAGAACCAAAATTTGGTTTTGAGATCTCTTTTCCTTCCATTTTAAAGGCATAATTCCTTTCTCCTCTGGTTTTAGGGGCTGGGAAGGGGAGAGAAGGAAGGGCAAAGTCTCCCCAAAACTGCTCTTGTGTTGATTTTCAGAGCCTGTGGAGCCAAGATGGACTGGTTGTTTCATGTAAAAATTTTTCCTAGCTTGCTGAAAGGATTTTTGTTTGTTTCTTTGTTGTTGTTGTGAGGATCAAACCTAGGGCCTCACACATGCTAGGCTAGCACTGTATCAGTGACCTATAGCCCCCCCAGCCATTATTATTTTTAGTTGACATATAATTATACATATTTATGGGGTACAGAGTAATATCTCAATATATGTCTACAAGGTGTGATGATCAACTAAGGGTAATTGGAATATACATCACATCAAACACTAATGTCTTTGTGGTGAGACATTCAAAATCTTTTCTACCAGCTGTTTTGAAACATACAAATTAATTGTTGTCAACTCTAGTTACCCTACTGTGGCATTGAACATTAGAAATTATTCTCTGCCTTTCCAACTGTGCTCCTGTCCCTCCTAAACTATCCTCTCTCCCCCTTCCTCCCTACCACACTCTCCAGCTTCTGACAGCCACTATTCCACTCCCAACTTCTATGAGATCAAATCTTTTTTAGCTTCCACATAGAAGTGAGAACATGTGGTATCTTTCTGTGCCTCCATTTCTATTGATGTTGCCACAGATAACAGGATTTCATTCCTTTTTATGGCTGAATCACTTTCCATTATATATATATATATATATATATATATATATATATATATATATATATACCAAATTTTCTTTAGGCATTGCTCTGTCATCTTATGCCTGGCATCCAGATGCTGGCTATCTTGGGTGACAGGCTTGGGTGACAGCCTGGGTCTGCCTACACATCAGTTCTCCCACTTGACATTGCGCCAGCTTCCCAAGGATCCCACTATTGCACTCCAAAGGACATCCCATAATCTCTTGCTGCTGAGCCTTTCTTTCCCAGTGCTGAATCTTCTTGGGTGGGGTATCACCCTCTCAGCTCAGGCCTGGTGCCCAGAATGGGAAACTCCCATGCTAAAGTAGACAAAGTCAAGAGTCAGCTGAAATGCTCTTAAGATCTTTTAAATTATTCTTTCTGTGAGATCTTACATCCTCCAAGATTTCTGAGCTCCATTACTTTCAACAGCTAGAATCTTTCCTTTCCTTTGAAGGACTGCCTTCAAGCTCCTGGAGCCTAAATATATGCCCTCAGGAGTTTATTTCCCCTGGAAGGCCATTTACCAATAAACTATCCAGTAAAAGAAAAACATGCTCAGCTATCTTCTCTCAGTTCTAAGCAATTTAGAAAGTTAACATAAACTCCAAAACTTCCCTGCAAAAATCAGACCAAGCCCTACTCTCAGCTGTGGGACTTTTGGACTCTTGTTCAATTTCTACTTCTTCCTTTTTCTGCACCTCCCCCACTTTGCCAATTTCTGTCCTAGTTCTTCCTGGGAGCACTTTCTCAATAAATCACTTGAATCCCCACTCAGCATATGCTCCTTTGGAATCTGGCCCAGGAAATCTACCCATGACCTGCAGTTGGGTATGCATAATGCTCTGCTGCAATGGCTCACCCCATCTTTCCAATTTTCTCTTTGATTAATTTCAAAGGGCTGAGTTGCTGTAAATGTTCCCTTCCTTCCTTTTTCCTCCTTCCCTTTGTCCCTCCCTCTCTTCCTTTTTTCCTTCTCTACTTCTTTCCTTCTCTTTCTTTCCTCCTTCTGTTTTATCTCCCTTCTAGAAGAATAAGTCTTATATCCTGTTTCTGGTCTTTTCTCTCACAGCACTCATGGATATTTTGGAGGGAGGGCTGAACTGTTTTGGACTCTTTGATGGAGTGATTGTCTTGGTAACAATGCTTCTCTTTCACTACTTCAAGTGATTAGGCTAATGGTTGACATTTTTGGGGAAGAAGGAAAATGATGCAGTATAGAAGAGGTTCCTTGAAGGCCTCTTTTCTCTGGATACCACTGACAAAGCTTCTTTGAGGACCAGTCCTGAGGCTTCCAAATCTACCCAAACTTAGAGTTCAAAGCGAGAATCCATTCCTGGAGCTGGCAGTGGAGGCCCAGCCAGCAAGCAACATCACATGCTGCCTCTCAGAGGATCTGCCAGTGTTCAATATCTGAAGCAGTAGGGGGGGAAAAAAAAAAGAGCAGTAGGGAAAAAAATGGGAGAATCTCACTACAAACAAATGTTAAGGGGAGCTAATAGCTAACTTTGTTTTCCTTTTTTATAGTTGGAGCCAAGAGATGCCTCAGAAAGTTTAAACAAGAAATCTGGGAAATAGTTGGGTAATTAAAATGGCTACATTGGCAGGAGATGGCTCCCCTTGTCTCTGATACATAGCATTTATGAATGAAAGTGCTCAGCATCCCAGTGGCTCTCCTTTTGAACTGGCTCATCCATTTCTAGGGTAATGATTTTCCGTCTGGGCAACAGCAAAGCCGAAGGCCTATTACACAGGCAACATAAAGTTAAAAAGACATTATGAATAAAACGTTGGCTCATGCGGGCTTTTGCCAACTCTTCTCCAGAGAAGATTGCCTGATGCCGACACGTGTTTATTACACTTAATAATGTTTACATAATTCTTCTTTGAGCTCATTAGAGCTGTCAGATCAAAAGTAAATGTGTTCCCCTCTCTGTTTATCTCTAAAGACTTCTCAGTCAATAAAGCAAGATGAATGACATCCAGGGCGCAGACAATGTACTCTTATGCTTTGCAAACAGTGCCAAATTAAACCCTCTGCCGGCGCGGGCTCCTAGGTCTCAGAACTGAGGGAGCACGCATCTCACCAGCCACTTAGTTCTCTTAGTGAAAACAGCAGCGCTTCTTCAACTTTAATGTGCTTCGAATCACTCCGGAGCTGTTAAAATACATTTCTCTAGCCCCTATTCTCAAGAGATTCTGATTCAGTAGGTCTGGGGTAGGGTCCAGAAATTTGTATTTCTAGTAACCTTCCAGGTGATGCCCACGCTGCAGGTGCTTGAACCATACTCAGAGTAGCCATGTTGCAGAAGTCATTTCCAATCCTCTCCTTTGTTGGAGGGCATCCCTTGGCAATTTGGGACATCCTAGACTGTGGCATGAATCCAGCAGGGTGATGATGGCGACCGTGGCTGGGGCAGCAGCCAGAGGAGTAGCGGGAGCAGCCGCAGCAGCAGATAAGGCGGTCGGAGGCGCGGCCGGAGGCGGCTCGAGCTGAAAGCCCACCCGGCCAGCTTGGCTTGGTGCAGTTGCAAGGCAGCGTGGAGAGGCGGAGCGTGGCGCCCAGGGGGCGGGGCCTGGCGCTCAGGGGCGGGGCGTCGCGAGCCGGGCTCCCGCGGTCGGCTCTCCGCAGCGGCAGGGGCTGAGGGCACAGCCAGCGGGCGGCGCGCCGTGGACTCCCAGGCAGCCCGGGAAAGGTAAAGCCAGGAGAGCGCGCTGGCGGGTCTTTCTGCTGGGTGGCTGCTGTCTAAGCCTAGAGCTTCCCCGGCGCCGTCAGGCTGCGTTTGGGCGCCCAGGGTATTTATTTGCATTGCATCCCGGGACGGCTTCGGAGCGGGGGTTTTGCGTGTGCCAGGGCGGGGCCGCAGGTGGAGGTTTGGGGGTCTGCTGTGGAAGCCCGAGGCCATTCCAGGACATCCGGACTCATACACAACTTTGCGCCACGGTCCTCTTCCAAGTTCCCTTTATTGCCATTGTCTTAGCGCCTTCCCTCTGAGAGTCTCCCCGGACTCCAGCTTTGTTCTCATCGGGCCAAACCTGCTGTCCCCGAGGGTGTGAACCCGGGAGTTCCTGGCAAGTTGCACCTGCCAGCCAGCAGGTTCCGCCCCGGCTCCCTACGCATCCCTACCGGGTCTGGCGCTCTCCTTCGCACACTAGGGCTGGGCACCGCGAGATCCAGTGTCCACCAGAACAGAGGTTATCGCCCCACTCCCCTGTGGGGTCCGGGTGTGGGGCCTGGGTGTCGGACCTCTGGGTTGAGCTGATTTGGAGCCAGGAAAGGGGCCAGAGAAAGTTTGTGGCATTGACTTGGCCTAAAAAGCCGGCAGCATCTGGCTGCACATGGCAGGAGTTGGAAAGTGCTAGGCATTAGGGTACGTCCAGAGAGACGGACAGGAACGGGACCCAGGAGACCCAGGGTCCACCCTGCACCGTCAGAAGACACAGAGGACTTGTCATGCGCGCGCGGTGGCAGGAGCAGGCTGTATGCGATTGCAGAGAAGATGGGTGAAAAGGAGAGAGGAAGAGAGAGAAATATATGTAATTACAGTGTACCCAGGGTGCACTTCCCCTCCCGCCTTTTTGGATATTTTGGGAAGCAGAGCGCAGGATGCTTTGTACCCAAACTCCCAGAGGTGGGGTAAGGGTTCGGGGTACCGGGCAGGATAACTTTTACCCAGCACTAGAGCTGGCTTTGGAAGTGAACAGGTGACAGTAGACACACGTGTGTGTGTGTGTGTGTGTGTGTGTGTGTGTGTGTGTGTGTGTGTGTGAGCGTGTGCGCGCGCAGCGGCTGGGGATGCTCTGGTGCTGGACCGCCCGCCGTACCTCCACTCCGCCCCCTTCCAGCTTTTGACAGTGGTGAGTTCCCTGCCACTCCCCGCCGAGGCTGACAGGCGAGAGGAAAGCGATGGTCTCCGAGTAGAGCAGACAAAAGGGTGCGTTTGGACGCCCCTTGGAGGGCGAGGTGGCTGAATGCGTGTGTGTCTAGAGGGGGTCCCATTCATGCCAGCTGGGGAGAGACCACTGGGAGAAGAAAGATGAGATAGGAGCAGGAGAAAGACAGGTGAGGCGGAGAAGAAACAGAATGGGATGGAGAAAAGAGCCGAGATTTAAAGGATCTTGTCTAACAGGCTGTAGAATTATAAAACGATTTTAAAAAGGCATTAAAAAAGAAAAGAAAGAAAAACCTGAGGCTAAAATTTTAGAGGATGGGGCACAATCAATTTGATTATTTAGGGAAAGTACTTTATCGAGTGATGTTAAAGTCTAAACCCCTCTCTGAAGTTTATTGCTGGCTTTAGGTAATCCCTTTGACACATGTTCCCAGCACCTACTCCAAAATACCTTTTGACTGTCAGAGAGATGTAAAAGGCGTATATACCCAAATAAAATGCAGCTAAATGAAGTTTAAATGAAGCTTTGAGCAGGATTAAATGGCTTGTGTAACTGCTGAATGTTGCTAAAGTACTGTCAGAGCTATAAAATAGCCAGACAAAAATAAAGTAAAAAAATAATTGTAACAAGAAAATGAAGGCTTTACAAGAACTTCAGTAATGAACACATAACAATTGATGGTATGATGCAGTAATTATTTTCGTATTTACGCCATTAACGATTGTAATTTAACGTTAATGTCCTGGTATTTTATTCCTTCTCATTTGCAGACAAAAGCACATCTGAGACACCATCAGGGAGTAATTTGGTAATATAAAGTCATGAATAGAAAACACTAAACCATGCTCAGAAGTCTGACAACATAAAGCGTGAAACAAAATAACCTCATTTGCTGTTTATTATCTGTCTTTATAATTCTGTTTACCATCATTTGCATAAATGAATAGCTAAATTGTATAGTATATCCCATTTTGGAAAAAATACTTGATGTGTATAGATATGCTGGGGGAAAGAAAACTAGAAGGTAGTCCTTACAGTAAGCATGAAGAAAACAAAAACTTTGTAGTATTGGAAACCGTTTGCAAATAACGAGACTGCAAATTCAGCCCACTTTAGGCATCCTTGTTTTATTTAACTTAGCTCAAGCAGTTTTTCACATTATGTGTATGAGTGGTAGATGGACAGATGCTAAACTTTTTTTTTTCTAGCTAATTTTAAGCAAAGCAAAGCAAACCGAAGTACTTCACATTGTGGCTATGGCGTGATGCAATTTGCTAACCAGAGAAGCTCTTTTTTTTTTTTCAAAGTTTTAAAAGATAAAATGAGAAGGAAAGCGTTTATTGGAAGAAGCTCAAAACAAAATTCAGCAGAAACTTAAGTTATTAACATTTTAAGACACACATCAGCATTCACCCATTTAAAACCTACTGTGCATTGTTTGAACCTTAGAATATTTGTTAACACTGCCTTACTCATAGGATAAGAGGAACAATTAATAACTGTATTAAAAGGGCTCTGAAGTAACACACCAGCAAAACAGCTGAGCAAAACATGTGGTGGTTGGGAGGGAATCAATCACATGAATGTTTAAAAAAATCCATTTATTATTACCAGGCACACACACAACATCACAATGATTGAATGCACCTCTCCTTTTCCATACAAATATGCCTGCCTCGTGTGGAACAACCCAGTGAAATCAGTATTACCTGGGGAAGGGTTCCATGTGAGAAGAAGGACCTCCTGTGTATTTTAAGTACTAAGAGAAATAAAAGAATAAGTGACAAGCAAGCTGTTCATTACAGTGGAGATGGGTGATTGTATAAGACAGAGCAAGTTCTTAACAGTTATTGGTTACAAAGTTGAAAAGTGTAGTGGTGTGAACAAAGAACATTTTAGATACAAATTTAATTACTATATTCACCCTTAATGAAAGTCACTAGTTTTCTGTTTTCACTTTGGATTCTTTTTTAAAGGCTGACCAATTTCTCTGTATTTCCATCATTTTTTATTGCATTGTTCCTTATGGCAGTTCTGTGTTTTTCTTTGTTTTAAAGGTCAAAATCTGACTTTTTCTAATTCATTCTTTTCTGCTAAATACATTTATTAAATGTATTAAATGTTGTACTAGTTACTAGGGAATCCAAGCATGTGTTAGACTCGATCCCTATACTTAAGAAAGTGAGCCCCATACTATAAGCAATTATTATTTGCCAATTAAAAATAGAATGTTTTTTAACCAAGGGACATAGTTATGTGTGTAAATAGGTGCAATGAAATGTGGTATTTGGTGATTTATCTCAGAACTTTCGAATGAGATAGACTGAGCTCATCTTCCAGCTCAGCTTCTTACTAGCTTTGAGAATTTGACTCAATTATTTTATCTCGATGAATAATAACCCCAGATATTTAAACCTCCATTGTCTGGGGCCATACCACCCTGGTGTTGAATCTCATCATGTCTCAGAGGCTAAGCAAGGTGTGGCCTGGTGTGTCTTTGGATGGGAGATCACCTGGGAATACCTGGTTCTGTAGACTTGGGAGAAGGACTCGGCAGCTCACTCCTGAAACAATCAGCCATTGAAAATGATATGACTAGCAGAAAAGCACTGATGTAGTAGTGCTGGGCATGGCACACTGTCATGGAATATTTCGTCTGTTGTATGTAGGTGTTGTACATAGGGTCACTATTAGTTGGACCTCACTCCATGGCACATAACATCACCACCACCACCACTATCATTTGGGTCTCCATTCTCTTGTCTGGTGAATGGGAGAAATAATGCTTACCTAAGTCACAAAGTTGTGGGAAGGTTTACATGGCAACCTATTTTAATGTTTTCATCTTGAAAACAAACTCTGGATGCCATACTTGTCCGCATTCTTCACCTCTTGTGCCTGCTCCATGTCACTGTCAGATATCTGGTGAGGTTTGTCTGCGTATCCCATCTCTCCGTCTTCCTCCTTTCTGTCTGTCCTATGCCAGTACAGCTGATGTCTCCACAGACAGAGACCACTGCTGTGAAGATCTGCAGTGACCACCATGGTCAGATTGCACTGAACTTCTCGGAGGAAGTAAAAGAATTGTCTGGTCCTTTTTCCCTCCTCAGGTATCTTCTGCTGTGATCAGTGAATTGGGTGCCTCTGAAATTGTGTACTTCCAGTTTTCTTCTTTAGGCTTTTGTTAATTTTCAGCTTCCACCTCCTCTGTAATTGAGGGTTGGATCTTTCAACCCTTGGGGCTCTATCATAGGCCCTCTCATATCTCCTCCTCTTCTCTCCCTCCCCCATTTAGGTAATTTTTTTTTCATTCTCATGGATTCACATCTTATCCATATGTTGACTCAGTTTATATGTCTAGTCTGTACCTGACCTCTGAGCTGTAGAAACATCTATTCCACTGTCTACTTAAATTCCCCATCCAGATGTTTCACATGCATGCTCAGCTTCTGACATCCCAGATTAAAAACTGTATTCCCACTACCAACAACTGTCTAGTTTACTCTCTCTTCATTTCTTCTTATTTTTGGAAATGACAGTCCCATACACCCAGTTTGCTCAGCCCAGAAACTTAGATTTGTCCCTTTGTCCCTTTCTGAATTCTTCATTGTGCACTTTGTGTTCAGGGTGAATGTTTCCCTGATACACACAGTAAGCCTGCCCGTACTGGTGGTTCATTATCTGTATTTGTTATGATTGGCCAGTTCTCTGGCCATACCAATTGATTAATATTTTGGGCTATTACCCCTATGTGTGTGTCTCCCTCCATCTCCATTGCCACCCCTGTGTCTGAGTCAGCATCACCTCTTACCCATTATTTTTGCCCTGATTTTATAGTTTTGTATGTGAATTGTTAGTTTCACCATTTAAGTGGATTTGCCATGTTATATGTATTATGTGAATAAAGTTTCACATAGTACTAGGAGTTTGCACAATAATAAAGGACTTACACCCAGCACGTGGAAGGCTGAAGCAAGAGGATTACAAATTTGAGGCCAGTCTGGGTTACATAGTGAGACCCTGTCTCAAGAAAAAACAGAAAAAGAAAGAAAGAAAGAGCTTACACCTTTTTTTTTTTCTTGCCAACTTTCTAGTTTAATGCTAGGAGGCTGGATACCTTGAAAGGTAAAAATCTTTTTTAGGATGAGAAATATGCCCGGTGAATCTCATAGTAAAAGAACTGATGATGGAATTGCACTTTTGCCAAATTTGGAATGCTATATTTGTGTTATGGCTTGGATCTGAAATGCCCCCCAAAGGCTTCTGTGTGGAGGGTTTGGTCCTCAGTGCAGCCATGTCCAGAGCCAAATGACCATGGACTGAAATCTCTGGAACTGTGAGCCAAAATAAATCTTTCCTCCATTAAATTGATTTTCTTAGGTGTTTTGTCATGATGACAAAAAGCTTACTAACAGAGCTTGCTTTTTTACCTTTACAGAAATATGTCAAAAGCCTGCCACTAAAAAAGTACGTTTCCTTTCCCTCTTCATTTTCCTGTCTTCCTTTTTGCTTTATCACTTTACCTTGTTCCCACTCTTGTCCCTTTCTCTTGTATCTTCTTTTTATTGTCTTTTCTCCTGTTTTTTTTTTTTTTTTTTGGTACTGAGTGTTTGAACCCAGGGCCTCCCGCATGCTTTGTAAGCAGCCTACCACTGAGCTGCACCTCCAGGTCACTTTTTACTTTTTATTTTGAGACAGAGCCTCGCTAAGTTACACAGGCTGCCTCTGGCCTTAAACTTGAGATCCTCTTGCCCTCACCTCCTTAGTCTCTGTGCATCATTCTTGCCAGAGCAAAAACAAACTCAAAAGATCTGCATAGGCTTTTGCTCAGGCTTTTTCTGCCATTATAAGACCTTTCTATCACACCACCCTTGTCTTTTGTACTTGGTGGTTTTTCCATGTATGATTTCAAACTTACATCCAGAACCTTAAAATTCTTTCCTTGGTTTTCCCTATGTCAACTAATACGCATACAAGGGATGGAAGGAAGGGAATTGATGAAATGTCTTTGTGGATCCATCCTTCTGCCATACTCTAGAATGACCTCTTCTAATGTGCTGTTCTCTCAACCACATAATACAAAGATAGCAAGCCAGGAAAATAGTGTCATGCTGAGTGCAGCTACCATTTTGGAAGATGCATGCCCATCTTCAAAGATGTGGTGGAAATTAGAATAATGCTTTCAATGATGAGAAATAATGATAGTTGAATACCTGCTATATGGCAGACTCTGGGCTAAAAGCTCGATCCTTGTCACTTTATTTATTTCTCACTCCGGTAGGCCTGCTTTGTAGGTAAGGAACTAGACTGAACAAAGCATCCTGACTTGGGCAAAGGTTGCAGACCTAGAGTGTGCAAGTGGCGGTTCAGATCCTCTGCACTGCGGTGCTCCACACAGCAGCTGAGACACCTCGTCCATAGCACCCAGGTTCTGTGTCTATGAGTAGAGAATATTCCCACTGATAGTAAGCCTCAGGGATGGCTGGACACCATCAGAGCTGCTTTGCTGTGGACAACTCAAAGAAATGATGGATGATCATAATGGCATTTGTTGGCCTGGGGGCTTCAATTTATATAGAGGTCGCTTGGTGAAATCTAAGGGTTAGATCCTTCACAGGACAGCATGGTAGGGGGAGCTCTTTGTTGACACTCTCTCTCTAGTATGGTTACTGAGAACTAGTGGGGTTTTCAGTCTGGAATGGTCTGAGCATCATATGCTTTGTGAGAGTCTACAGTGGCTCCCTGCAAATGCTCTTCATTCTCTCTCAAGACAGTGCATGTTTAATGTGGGGTGAAAACATGGTCTATTTTTTTGTAAGAGTGAATATTTTCTAACACTGGATCAGAGCAGAGGAGAAAGGAGATCCATTATGTAGGTAGAATGAACCTTGACCGGGGAATAAGCAAGATGGAGCCTCCTCTTCTATGAATGAAGGCAATTGTAATGAGGTGGGCTCTTCAATTTTCTGCAGGGGCAATGCCCCATGATCCTAGCCACCAGGAGGGACTGGGTATAAAAGAGAGGAAAGGGGGAAAGCATTTCTGAGAGTCTTGTAAGACATCTAAGATGAATCCTGTTTGCCAACAAAGTTCATTTAGGAACCTAGTTTAAGTTATAGTACAGCATGGACAGTCAAGAAAATGTGAGCTATTCCAACAGCTTCCTCACTGGCAACCCTGTTTCCATACTTGCCTCACGTCATAGCTAGATTGTTCTTATTAAAATGATCATAAAAATATGACACATTGAACTGTCTCAAAATAGAAAAAAGGGGCTAGAGGTGCAGCTCAGTGGTAGAGTGCTTGCCTAGCATGTGTGTGGCCCTGGGTTCCACCCCTCAGAACTGAAAAAAAAAAAAAAAGATGTGACACATTATACCCGGGTAATCCGAGGGCTTCCCATATAACTCTTTCCAAAAGCCTAAGGCTTTAGAGTGTCCTACAAGACTCTTCGTGATATGGACCCCTATCATCTCTCTGACCACATTTAGTCTCCTTTGTGGAATGAATGAAGGAATGAATCTTGAAGAATCCAGGAAACATCTAAAGTGCTCAATAGCATTTAGAAAGAAAGAAAGAAAGAAAGAAAGAAAGAAAGAAAGAAAGAAAGAGAAAGAGAGAGAGAGAGAGAAGACTTCCTCTTTTACTTGAAACATTTGGGGGAAATTAGAGTTAGGAAAAAGAGGGTAAGGAACAATTGAGTAAATGAGGCTCTAAATCATATTAGAGGTGTTGGATGCTAACCTAGGTTTTTCATCATTTTTTTACTTATCCTTCCACAGTATGTATTGAGCATCTACTTTGTACCAGGGACCAACCTAAAGGTTGGAAATCCATTGGTGAACAAGAAGGCAAATACACTGGCCCCCAAGGGGATGGCATTTTATTAGGACACAGATTATAATACATTCAACAAATAAGACTTTAATTCCAGGTAGCAGTACATCCTGGGAAGAAAATGTCAGCATACAGTTTACCTTACTGACCTCATCCACTGGCCTCCTTTGTTGAATGGATGAAGGGCTCTTGAGGGAGCTAGAGAGCATCCAAGTTGGAGTACAGGTTTAATGCCACATCCCACATCTTCCTGCTCATCTGTCAGGCTCTCCCCTGGGCTGCAAAACTATACTCAGATCACAGAGATAAAGTTTAAACAGTCTTGTATTGAGTGAATATGCAGCCTTATTGTCCTTATGATTTTTGCACGAGTGAGACAAGAAATGTTCAATAACTTCAAATAGTATTTGACCAAAAAATATTCCCAAATTGATGGCTTTGATGAATGTACTCAGGATTTAATATTAAAACTATTTTAAATGCTTTATTGTTACAATGGCAATTAAAGCATCCTACTGATAAAGAAGCCAAACTAAGGTACATAGCTTTTTTCTTATCTCACACATCAGTGTATTCAGTATTATAGTTAAAAGACATAGTGCTGAAAATTTTAAGTAAAGCGGTTCAGTTTGCATGTGATTTGCTCATTACTGTTTATTTTTTCAGTACCAAGTTTGGTCCCTTGTTTTCTTTTTATGTTGATTTTTTATAGCAGTAATAGAAAAGTTATGCAGTCTCCAAATCACTCTGTTGTTGTTATTGTTAGGTGCCATTGAGTTGGTGTCCGACTCACAGAGACCCTACATACAACAGACAAAACACTATTGTCAGTGCTTTTCTGCTATTCATAGAGTTTTCAATGGTTGATTTGGGCGGGGCGGGGCAGGCGGGGGGAGTGGGTTGCCAGGTCCTTCTCCCAAGCCTACAGCATCTGATGTTTTCAGGTGGTCTCCCATCCAAGTACTAATCAGGCCCAACCCTGCTTAGCTTCCGAGATCAGATGCCACAGTGGTACATTTGCAGGCAAGTCACTCTGATTTGTTTAAACATAAATAATTCACAACAAAGTCATACCAAAAAGGAGATGGTGATTGTTATGAATGAAGCATTCTGAGCCTTTCCAGTGCTACTGATTAGGGTCACCAGTGGCCATTGGGTCTGTATTATTTTTCTGTCATTGACTTAACAAATTAACACGACTTTAGTGGCTTCAAGTATCACTAATTCATTGTTTTCCAATTTCCATTAGTCATAAGGCAGGCTTGGCTGGAAGTTCCAATTAGGGTCTTATTGGGCCAATCCTCAAGGAGTCAGCCAGCCCAAGATTTTATCTAGAGCTTCTAGGGAGATTTTTCTTCAAAGTTCATTTAAATTCTTGGCAGAATTCAGTTCCAGGTGATTGTAATACCAAGGTCCCCATTTCTTTGCTAGCTCTAAACTAGTGATCATTCTCAACTTTTTGAGGCGTTTCCTTGGCTTACAGCCTGATCCATCTTCAAAGCCAGCAATGGTAAGTCAGAAGTCCTTCTTGTACTTCAAATCTCTTGAACCTCTTCTTCTTTTCGTGCTTTTTTTCTACCTGCAGCAAGGGAAGGTTTTCTGCATTTTAGAGGTTCACAGGATTAGCATGGACCCAACCAGATAATCCAAGACAATCTCCCCTTTTTAAGGTCAGTTGATTAGTAACCTACCTTAATTACATCTGAAAAGTCCCTTTAGCCATGTAAGATTACCTAGCCATAGAAGTGGCTGTGGAGTGAAACGTATGGGGGCCCAAATGTTGCTTAGTCCAGAGCCCATGGTGTCCACCTCTAGAAATATGAGTTGTCAACTGAGACAGACCAAATAACCCAAAAACTGTCAGAAACTGTAACCTGACAACTGTGTTGGAAAGCTATGAAATTTTTGTGAAGGAGAAAGTGCTGGCCTTTTAGTGCATTCTGAAATAAGGCCATTGCAGACTAAAGATAACTATGGTATTAAAAACAGAAGTCGCTTATTTAATTTTATTAGACATGGCCTCCAAAATGTAAGCTTTAACAAACAAAGAGCTTTTCATGTGCCAAGGTGATTCATCCACATATCTTCAGGAGTCAGGAATCAAGGGAGTGACCAGGCAGGAAGCAAGGCAACAACAGCAGCATGGACTAGCAGCGTAGAAGACTGCAGCCCAGACTCAGCTCTATGTACTTGCCTTGTTCTGGGGAGTTTTCAGCCTAGTAATGCCAAATGTCTGAATTTAAATCAGAGTTAGAAATCAGGACTTTTTGAGTGAGTCTGCAAATTTGTGTGAAATCTCCAGGGTTTTTCTTTAATGCCAACTAAATCTGGGGTTAATTCAGGAGGAATAGTGCTGGTCTGTGTGCTCGGGGACCCTAGGTTGGATGCTCAGCACCACACAAAACAGCAGAAGGACTGGGCAGCCCACTGAAACGATCAGCCATTCAAAACCCTTTGAATAGCACAGAAACACTGACATAGTGCTAGGCATGGCACTTTGTCGAGAAGTGTTTCCTTCTGTTGTACGTAGGGTCACAATGAGCTGTGCCCATCTCAACAGCACCTAACAACAACAATGACAAATCAAAATTAAAAATATAGAAGCACCTAAACCTAGTAATACTTGGACTAAATTTGGCTCATTACCTGCCAGTTAGCAGTTTGTGGTTTTACTCACGTTGATAAAAGTGGATGTTTGAGTAAAACAGTATTCAATCAGATAGAAAATTAAGGAGCTGGCATTGACGAAGATATTAAATCACTCCAATATACTACGACCTGGAAGTTTTTGGCTTCAGCTTCCAGATACAACATTGAGACCTCAGTGGTCCACTTTTATTAACCTGTAGCAAAACATCCACAGAACAAAAAGGGAGATTATTAACATGGCATGCTGTTTGCCAGTGTTTAAGCTTCCATGGGCATCTAGGACACCACTTTTTCCTGGTTTGTACTCTCTAGGTTTAGACACACACAAGGAATTGGGATAGAGTATGACGAGTTTTCCACTGAATTAGAAGGAATGTAAAGGAACAGTTTGGATAGTTGAAGCACAAATCCAGATAGGCACAAAATTACATCTGTCTTTAGAGCTGGAGAGAAAGTACTTTCTAAATGCATACTGACTTTCTAAAAAAAAGTCTTTAACAAGGCATCCCAATGCACAAAGAGACCCAGAAAATGTATCCTAGAGATTGAGTTTGATATTCATAAATTTTTTGTTGTTTTGAGACAGGGTCTTGCTACCTATCCCAGGCTGGCCTGAGACTGCCTTAAACCTCCCATGTGCTGGGATTACAGGCTTGTACCACCTGGTCCAGCTCATAAGATTTTAAAAATTCCCCACCTAGATGGGAGCAGGGGTCAGAAAGCATAGCTCTGAGTCACATGACTTGGACTTTGAGAGCTGTGCCATTCAGGGGACAAGTAACCTTTAGTAAGGTTATTTCCCTTCTCAGAGGCTTGGTTTCCTCCTCTGCAAAATGAGATAATTAACATCTAACTGGTCAGGGATTGTTCTGAAGATTAGAAGGCAAGAAGCCTTGCCTGACTTACTTGTTACTAGATTCCAGATCTGGGCGCTTACCATCTTCTCAAGCACCATTAATCCTTAGGCTGAGGATTTAATAAATGCCTAAGTATGTAACTGATTGTTGTTATTCGGTGCCATGGAGTCCTATCCCAGGCATAGCGATCCTTACAAGGTTTTCAATGGCTGATTGTTTTGGGAGTGGACTGCCAAGTCCTTCTCCCAACTGCTAGATAAGACCAATATGTTTATCGGTGGCCTCTTGAATGAAGCAGTGAGGGTATAAAAGCACTGGATAGTTACCATCCGAAGCCTGGGTTGGTGTTTCATCACTTCTCCAGCCATTGGTGCCTTCAGGGAGGTAGATGGAGGGGTTCCTTTTTCCAGGCTCCCAGCACAGAATGTTGGTGCATTTTCACAGCAACAGTTTTGGACTTGGTGCCTCAGCACCCAGATGCAAGTATTGCTCTTACTATATTCCAGCTGGGCCATATAAACATGGAAAATATACCCAAATCCTCTGAGCTTTAGAGTCCCATTGTATGAAATAGAAAACTAAGTTTTCTAAACCTCTGTGGATTTGAAAGAACTGCTTAAGGTTATGTATATATGCTTTTTATAACTTTGAAATCTAAGTGGTTAGTGTTTGCTACCCCTGTTGGGCCATTTCCTTTAGTCTGGCATAAGTAGGAGGAAAGAAAAATGTAAAGATGACCCAGCACAGCCACTTCTGAATCATTTAATAACTACTTACTGAGCATCTATCCTCTTCTGGCTCTAGTAGGTGTGGGAGATAAAAACCAAAACAAACACACATGTAGAACAACTGCACAGTGCCTCCCTTCTTGGAATTCACATTCCAGTGGGGAAAACTAATACCCATTGCAACCTCCCAGGATGCACACACCAGTGCAGGTGTTTATAAATATTGTAAAGTGCTAGTATGGGGGAGTCCAGGAAGACATCCTTATTGAAATATCATTAAAACATTTTAGTTTGAGATCCCTGTCTAGGAGGTGCTCTAAAAGACAAAACCATCAACCAAACAAAATCAAAACATATCCTTATCTTTTTGATTTCTTAACCTTTGATAATTATACACTTAATTCAGTAATTCTATGCGAGTTCTCCTGGGTTTTTATTTTCCACCTAAGGTGATACCACTAGGGATATCACAAAAGATTTTAACAACAAAACAATAAGAATAAAGGAATTTACCTGGCATAGCTCCAGTGATAACATGACCTAGACTGTACATGCAAGTGCATACACAGACCCTGCTCTGTAACAGCCCTGGCCCCATGCTCGTAATTCATCAGGACTGCCGCCTAGATGAAGGTTACTGTAATTGTTACTCAAATGGCTGTAGTGAATCAGAAAGTCTTTGTTTAATTTAGGATATTCTAGAATGTCTGTGGCAGTTTTGATGATTGTAAAATACCATATATAGTAAGGTTATTCTGAGAACTAGATTTAAAGGAAAAAATTAAAACATTTATAGCAACCTTTTGTAAAAAAATTGAACACTTTTCTGCACATCTGATACTTTAAATGACTAAAAATTCTTAGATCAACAGAAGACAAATTGATTGCATAATTATAATCCTAATAATATTTTTAAATGTCCTCAATGTAACAACAAATAACTAATAAAATGGTCTACTATTAGTAAAATAATGAACAAACATATTTCACAATTATGAACAGCTGTAGATCTATGAATGGTAACGACTGTGCAATAGAGTTAGAAAATACAAAATATACAAATATTAGAAATCATTATTGCATATTTAATAATGCATATATTTTGTGAATTTTATAACCTTTTATCTTTTATATAAAATTAAACATGAAAGAACCTATTGAGAAATGGCCTGGTTTTAGTTTTAATAATCAGAAGACAGAAAATATATTCCTGAACTTTTTTTTAATTGATGCAGTCCATTTTTGTGCTCCAAAAGCCTAATGATGCATTAAGAATTCTTCATTTTTGTTGGTTCGATTTTCTATTGAGCAACATTCCTGAGAATAATAGCATGAAGCAGGGAGAGAAAAGATTGAGAACCACCCAAGACTGGCTACAGTTATGGAAATAAGCAAATGATAGGAAATAATTCAGGTTATTTTCATTTTTAGTTCTTATCAGGGATTCATTTTATTTAGATATGAAACATGGAAACTATCTTATTATAAATTCAAAGTTATAGTTAGATCAGCTCATTAGAAACGACTTTAAAATGGAATTATTTTATCATTTTGATTTCTTTATTTCCCTTATAGAAAAGTAAATGCCAATTGGGCAGCAAATTAGAGAGGATTATCTTCTTTCCTTATAAGGGTTAGTGATATGAATATTATTTTGTGGGAAATTTGATTTGGGGGTTGAGGGAGTGATCTTATTAGCACAAGATTCCCTTGGCCAATAATCTCATAACTAAGGGATATATATTAAATCCTTTTCTATTTATATTCTTTGGCAGGCCATTATTCATTGTTATTGTGGAGATTTTGTTAAATAATAGTTCTCTTGAGAAATCATGGGTGCTTTTTCGAGGTCACCATCGCATATGAGCTTGAAGAGTGGGCTCCACATCCTCTCCTCCCTTAAGAGCCCACTCTATACCCATTTTCTTTAACATATGCTCTATTTGTAGTGTTTCTGACAGTGCTTTTTTTCCAGGAAGTTAAAAATGATATATCACTCTTTATTTTGTGAAGTAAAATTGATTAGAAGAAACAATAAACATAATTCTTTAACCATGAAACCCAATATATTTTGAATACTTGGCTGGCCTGCATAACGATAGTCATATGTTTGTTTTCTGGAGATGGCTGGGCTAAGCCAGGAGGCTCCTGGTAAACAGTCTTCACAGTATTTCTTCCTGTAATGGAAGGTATTTCACCCTTGGCCTTTATCATTATTATTTCTTTTGCTCTGACATGACAAAAACCCATTACTTTTGAGATACTGATACCTGTTCATTGCTGTCAGGTCATTGCCAGGAGGGGAAACCCAGTTAATTTGATGGGGTTTTTTTCCCCCAAAGAGGTTTTAATGATAGCCGTGTTTTAAAAAAATTGGATTTATTGAATAATGCTTCTGAGCAGATAATCACATATTACATACTAAGGTCAAGGGCCATGTGAGGACAGCCCACTTCTAAATCTGTGGTATGTCTGACAGTCTATTCCAGAGCAGAGGCAGCCTGAGTGGGTGAAGAGACTCCTTAGTTTAGCAGGCAGAGCATGAATTTTATAAGACAGGGAGACTTAATGTCAAATCTTTCCTTTAAGACTTACTAGCTATGGGATCTCAGACAAGTTACTTCATTGCTCCAAATTTAAGTTTCTCACCTGTGAAAAAGATGTAATAGCACCTGCTTATAGGAACTAGTTGAATTTACATAGGCAAATCCCTGGCACATGGTAGACCTGCTATGAAGTGAGTTCCATACACTCATTTTCCTCATGGGCACATGTAGCTTTGAACCAAATATGTACTTTCTGCCTGCACAACATCACACTCATATAGGACAACAGCATGGAAATTAGAAAGCCTTTTACTATTCTGTGAGGCTTGCATGAACAATTCCAGTATCTCCTGGGAGCTTAATAGAAATGCAGACTCCAGGGCCCAAGCCTACACCTGCTGAATCAAAGTCTGTAATGTAAAAAACTCCACAGGGGATATCTGCACATGGCCACATTTGATAAGCACTTGACATTTCTCTCTTGACAAACGCAACCAGTTGTGCTGTGGGTTGCCCATTCCTTCCCACCCTTCACCTGTTGTGGTGGTGGTGATAGACATGTACAGCACTCATACCTGGAGCAGGACATTGCACGCTCATTTGGATGTACCTCAGCGGAACATCCATCAGCAGAGGACCTGGCACAGGTAGAACTTCCATAAATGTTTATTGAGTGAGATAAAACAGCCAGCAGTCAGACAAGCAGACTTGCCCATCTGTTCTGCAGACACACAGGAGCCCTAGAAGGGCCTGGGAAGAGATGAATGTGTTGAGGCCTTTGCCAGCAGGCATTACTCAGGCCTGGTGGGAGGGGCCTGCTCTCTCCTGTTCTGCTGGGGATCTACTGAGGTTCTGAGAGCTTGTGGAGTGTGTACAGCTGAAACAAAGGATAAGGAGCGGTCTTACTCCTTTTTCTCCCTTCCTGGCAGGGCTGGTGGAACAGTGTGGCCAGAGCAGTTTTCTTTGGATAATAGTCTTTCTTGCTTATAAGGAGCAAAGGAGTAAGTGAATGGAATTGTTCCAGGGTCGTATTTTCCCATGGCAAGACGGATGGGCTCATGTCTCAAAATGGCTCCATTGATTTCACATTTCCAAGTTGCAGGTCCCAGGCTGGCAGAGGCTGTGCTTGCAGTAGGGGAAACTGGGGAACAGATACCACCCAGAGAAAGATGGAATGGTTGTTATTGTTGCTAGGTGTCATCCAGTCAGGTCTGACTTGTAGCTATCCTGTATACAGCAGACAAAACACTCCCCTACACTGTGTCATGCCCAGCACTATGTCAGTGCTTCTCTGCTATTCATAGGGTTTTCAATGGCTGATTGTTTTGAGAGTGGGCTGCTGAGTCCTTCTTCCAAACCTACAGCACCCAGTATTCCCAGGTGGCCTCCCATGCAAGTACTAATCAGGCCGACCCTGCTTAACTTCCCTGATGAGATGGGATCGGATGCCAGGGTGGTACAGGAATGGTTGGAGAGAACTTGCTGCCTTGGAGAATGTGAGAAATAGGAAACTGTGATTCTTCAAGTTTTGAGGGAAAATAATTGTACAGCATGACAGTTGTTGTTAGGTGCTGTCCAGTTGGTGTCTGACTCATAGCAACCCTACATACAACAGGTGAAACAGTATTGTCAGCCCTTCTCTGCTATTAATAGGGTTTTCAATGGCTGATTGTGTTTTGGAAGTGGGTTGCCAGGTCCTTCTCCAAAGCCTATAGCACTTGGTGTTCCCAGGTGGGCTCCATTCAAGTACTAACCAGGTCAACCCTGCTTAGCTTCTAAGATCTGACGGGATCGGATGCCACAGTGGTACACCTGCAGGCTTCAGCATGACTGTAGGCAAATCAAACATGGCAGTTACTATATTCATAAGATTGTAGTGAATATTTCTAAATTGGGTTGTATTGGCTTATATCCAGAGTATGTGTTGTTGATCTTCATACCAGTAGTCCCTGGGCCCCTAGACCTTGGCCCTACTTCGCAGAGAGTGAGCACTCTAACACTCTTCTTCCTCCCTGCTCCCAAGGCCTGCCTTGGCAAAGCTGTCAAGCCCAGAGATTTTGTTTTGGAACTATCCCACCTCATGGCTGACTCTTCTTTGGTCTTGGAAATCTAATGAATTCGGCATAACCACATCTCCCTCTCCACAAACTCCTCCATCCTTGCTACAAAAGCTTTTTTCCTGTCCACTTGTCCATCACTCTGGTCTCTCATCTATCCACTGGGATAAAGCTCAGATGGGAGCTGGGAGGCAAGCAACGAGATTAACATGCATGCAAGAATAAAATCTCCAGCTGGGCACAGTGGCACAGGACCCTAATACATGTGACTGAGTAGGCTGAGGCAGGAGGATGGCAAATTCAAGGCCAGAGGCAGCCTAAGAAACTTAGCAAGACACTGTCTCAAGGTAAAAAATAGAAAAGGGCCTGGAGGTGCAGTTCAGTGGTAACAGTCTTGGCCAACATGCACAAGGCCCTAGATCCAATCCCTAGTACTGCAATAAACAAATAATAAAATAAAATAAAATAAAATAAAATAAAAATAAATCTCTCCTAATTGTTTTAAGGATATTTTCCCTAACTTACATACAATCTTTATTCATGGAAATTTGCAGCAACCTCAGTGAGATGTTTAAAGTAGCATAAAGCAGAATTTTGGGTGAGTGGGAAATGGATGCGTAGAAGAGTTTGGGTAATACTGTGTGAAGTTTCATTGCAATGATGTTGTACCTGGCCTGGGGAGGGGCAGGAGGTGAGAAGGATTACTCCCTGTAGTTATTCAAGGACCCTGGCTGAGGAAGGCTTTGTCACCTTCCCTGTGTAGTTTCCTAGGTTTCTTTGAGTATTCACATCAGTTAGCAGATGAGGCAAGAAAGTGAGAATCATACCGTGGAGGTTTGTATGGGGCATGGCTTCTGCTCACATGCATTGTCTAACCCTGAATCACACGGCCATGCCAACTGTGTGGAGGCCGAGAGCTCCAACCTAGCTTGCCCTGTGCAAGATTTGGTGATTACCCATCCATCAGCTCTGCACTCGAGCACACGCAGAAACCACCCTGTTCCATTTGTCTCTTCCTCCTGCAGATCCTCCAAGAGGTTTGACATTCCCTTCCCCTGCTTAAGAGTTGGTCCTCTGCCACAGAAATCCCCCCTCCACCCACCTGAAGAACAAGAATAGAATTTTGGCACACTGCATTTCGACAGCTGCTAACAATGCAAACTCAAGTTCTTACAGTTCACAAGGATATTGAGAAAATTAATGAATTTATTCTGAGTGATTTGCATTCCTTTGATCATTGTCTTTATCATATGCTTTTTACAGTTTACATAATCTAGGTGCAGACTTACTTCTGTACAAGTCAGAGTGCCAGTGATTATCCTCACCACAGGACAAAGCTGAAATGCACACAGGTTAAGAGACATATTCTACCCAGGGCAATAGTGTTACTTTACATGCAACATCCTTTCTATTATTGTAATTTAAAAATAGAATTTTCTGGAAGGAAAACATAAGACAAAAGTAATGGTTTAGCATCTTTATTTTTATTTGTATCATTTCATAGTAGGGGCTTGAACCCAGTGCCTTGCACATGCTAGGCAAGTGCTCTACCACTGAGCTGCCCCCTCAAGCACTTTCTATAATTTTTATTTGGCAGTAAGGTCTCCCTAAATTGTACAGGCTGCCTCTGGCCTGAATTTATGATCCTCCTGCCTCAGCCTCCCTAGTAGCTTAGATTATAGACATGTGCCATGGCAACTGGCCTAACATCTTTCTTATTAGTGTGCTGTCTCTGGAATCTACCTGTGGGGCAAGTTAATATTAGCCATTCTGTGCTCAAATTACCTAATTTGTAAAACAGGACTAATAATAGTAGCTACCTATGTCGTGTGGATTAACCCTTAATTGGCATTGTCAGAAAAATTGACAGATATTGGTCCCTGGGGTCATCCAAACGCCAAAATAAAAAACCTTTTCTTATTTAAGATATTTGTTTTTAAGGTTTAATTATGTTGTTATATGAACTAAGACACCTTTCAAAAATTACTAATGAAACATTTATTCAGGTAACAATAATATAAAAATTAAGGAATTTTTAAGGGACTTAAAATTCTAATAGGTTTTAAAAACAGTAAAATCAAACTGAAACTAACATAACAAAAATTCTTTTTATTTTCTAATGTAGAGATCCTAAACACTAGCAGCAATTTTTATGAGATCAGTAATAAAATATTGAAAATTATATGCAAAATCAACTACTTATAAAAAAGGAATAATATTTCAATCTTAGGGTAAATACTTAGTTTCTACAGTTACTACATGTAAGATTTATACTGGAATGAACCTTACAGATAAATTTTGAGCAGAAACTACATTTTTTAGTGCATTTGTTGTCTTCTTTTTTTGGTCACATAAATGACATTACAAATAGAAATCCTAATTTAAAAAAACCTACATAATTGGCATCGAAGGGTCATGTAGGACCTCAGGGTGCACTTACATGCCCTCAGGTAAGTGCTCCAGCACCGGAAGTCTGACACCTACTTCGGAGTGGTGATGTAATGAGATTAGATGGAACAACACTTCTATGGGTCAATTAGGAATTTTCAAAAATAGGAAAATGTAAATTCTGAAGTTTATTGTCACCCCAGGAATTCTGTTAAGGGTCTTAGATAATGAATTTAAGTGCCTAAGACCATATCTGGGACATAACATGTGCTTCATAAATATTATCTCTCACCATTTTATTTTAATATTCTAGGAGAAATGGTATCTAGTTGGGGACTCTAGGGAAGAAATAACAGTATATGTGGGCTTATGTTACTGGAAAAGTGAAGTTGAGGTAGAAAGCGTGACAACAGCATTATTTTCTCGCAGAAGGACATGTAGTGTTTCATAGTAAGTAAACTGGCAGGAAGCAAATCTTCCTAGCTGAGCCACAGCCAACATGTTGCAGGGGTTTTGCAAGACACGGAGATGCTGAGGTGTGTCTGCCCAGTACCCAGGCTGCTGGTACTGACTGTGTCCAGATGTCCTGAATCTGAGGGGTGGCTTCCTGGAGTGGCTCCTCCCCTAGAGAGAGCAGAAGGCGTATGTCCTTCAGCCAGGGCAAATGCTTCTTCACTATCAGTGAGAGCACCTTCTGACCCTGATGCCAAAGGTGAATTCTTTTTTCCACTCTAATCAGTGCTTCTATATGGCTGTGAAGCTGTGAGCTCTGTCTTATTCTGTGGGGAAAAAAAATTATTTTAAAGCAAAGAAAACCATAAAAGTGAAGAGGAGCACAGGACACAAATAGGCTCAAAGAGAAGATTAAGCAGTTGTGTTGATAGGCAGGACACGGATTTAGCAGCCATTTGTTAGTAAATCCCTATCACCCACATCCAGCTGTGCACAGATCACCAGGGCATCCTGCCCCAACCTGGGTCCCCACTCAGCAGGTCTGGGTTACAGCCTGAGTTTCTGCCTTTCTGCATTCCCATATGATTCAGAGGCTGCTGGTATGGGATGTCTGGTAGTGTTGGGGTGGAGCCCCACAACCTGTGTCTTACAGACTCAGCAGGTGGTTTTGAAATAGCTAAAGCTATGGTGTCAGACCCCATCAGATTTTGGAAACTAAGCAGGGTCCTGCCTGGTTAGTCCTTGCATGGGACACTACCTGGGAACACCAGGTACGTAGGCTTGGGAGAAGGACCTGACAACCCACTCCCAAAAACTATTCCACCATTGAAAACCCTATGAATAGTAGAGAAGCACTGGCACTAATGTTTCGTCTGTGGTACATAGGGTTTCTATGAGTCGGACACCGACTGGAACAGTACCTAACAACAACAACAAAACTTGAGAACTATTGCTCTAGAGCAGGTGACCCTGAGTTTCACAGTTTAGGAGCTAACGGAGTCAATCAGGCCCCTGGAGATTGTCTCCTGAGTTTTTTCTGCTCAATTTCAAAAAGCCATTGTGTCCTGGAGTGGAAGATAGATATAAGGAAGATTATTCTTCCAAATCTTAGGTTTCCATTTAAGTCCATGTACTTCTGTGTGTGGGATGGGATTTAGCTCAGTTGGTAGAACGCTGTGCTGCAATCTCTGAGGTCCCAAATTCAATTCCCAGCACCGCAAAAATGGGAGAAAGACCTGGCAACCCACTCCCAAGGTAATCCCGAAACAGCCATTGAAAACCCTATGAGGGTCGCTATGAGTCGGATACCGATTCGACGGCACCTAACAACAACAACAACAACAACAACTTCTGTGTGTGTGTGTGTGTGTGTGTGTGTGTGTGTGTGTGTGTGTGTGGTATTGGAAGGTTCTGCCCAGGGCCTTACAGAGGCTTTGTAAGCCATCTACCACTCAGCTACGCCCTAAGCTTTTTTATTTATCTTGAGACAGGGTCTTGCTAAGTTATTCGTGCTGCCTCTGGCCTTGAACTTGCCATCCTCCAGCCGCTCCCTCCTGAGTCCCTGGGATTACAGGTGTGCACTGTTGTGCCTGGCTTAAGTCCTTTTACTCTTGGTCTACTTTTCCTCTGTGGGAACCATGCTCTGAGCCTGGGAGGCTTTCTATAGGGCAAGAGACTCTCAGGGCTCCCACTGGACCCTGGGTGGCAGGTCACCCTGAGTGCAGGCCCCAGCTGCCCCAGCTTTATGGTGTGAATCACTGGCGTCGAAGGATCATGTAGGACCTCAAGGTGCACTTACATGCCCTCAGGTAAGTGCTCCAGCACCAGAAGTCTGACACCTACTTCGGAGTGGTGATATAATTAGATTAGATGGAACAACACTTCTATGGGTCAATTAGGAATTTTCAAAAATAGGAAAATATGTTAAAATATAAAGTCTATGTATATAAAGGGCTGGGATTTAGCTCAGTTGGTAGAGCGCTGTGCTGCAGTCTCTGAGGTCCCGAGTTCAATTCCCAGCACCGCAAAAATGGGAGAAGGGCCTGGCAATCCACTCCCAAGGCAATCCCTAAACAGTCAGCCATTGAAAACCCTATGAGGGTCGCTATGAGTCGGATACCGACTCGAGGGCAACTAACAACAACAACAACATGTATATAAGACCTTATATGTTATATTATATGTATTATATATGTATTATATTATAATTTATATAATTATATGTATTATATTATAATTATATGTATTATATTATAATACATATCATATGTATTATATATAACATGTTATAATATAATATGTTATAAGACCTTATATGTTAAAATACAAGGTCTTGTTAAAATATAAGGTCTGATTCAGTACTTTTTGGTTGGAGCTGAGGAGTCTGCATTTCCTGTAACCCCCAGATTAGGTTGCACTGATTGTCTTGGGCCCATGCTTAGGGTGGCAGGGCAATACTTCACTCCGGGGATACAGAGCTGGCTGATGTGCAGCTGGGTCAGGGGTGCCCACAGCCATTGCAACTGCAAATCATTTGTTCAGCTATGACAGACTGAGAATTTCAGAGCCACCCTCAATGCTTTAGGATTGTGGATTTTACCTGGATATACAGAGTAGCAATAAATCTCTACTCCCCTGGGCTTTCAGTCTTTAACCCATCAAATCTAAATATTGCCTATTGTTTAACATTGTGGAGATCACAGTCAAAAAAATTACAGGGTAGGTCTTGTGAATCCAAGACATACATTCATTATATTCAAATGTGAAGAAAATTAAAAGAATGGAAAATATAAATATATAATTTTTATTTATTTTAGCTATTTAGTTATTTTATTATTAAATAAATATTAAATTTATTATTAGTTACTTAGTTATTTATTATTATTCTAGGTATTTAGTTATAATCTAGAAATTATGAATTATCCTTTAATATAAGGTGACTGCAGGTGAATCATGAACAGAGCCTTCTCAAGACTGGCAACTTGTCAGTTCACGTTTGAGCATTTAATGCCTTTCCTTGTTGGGCCTGAGCATCTGCAAATGACCTGGGATATGTTTATCTATCATTTTTGGCCTTCCCTCTGCCTCACGAATTGTGCATCTGTCCTTCAGTTTACAGCTGTGGTTGTCCACAAGGTCCTTTGCTGTTCACAATTCTTCTGCTTTTCAGCATAATGAGTTTTCCTTTATCCATATCCCCGTCTACTAATTGCAACACAGCAGCACATTCTAGATCCCATCTGTTTTCCATGATTGATTGTCTTTTAGTTCAGGATGTCCTAGAGGGTTATTTTAAAAAGAAACTCAGGCTTCCGTGTGACCTTTCAGATCGTCCTCAGTTGTGTTCGTATCTAAGTATGACATTCTGCACCTCACAGTCTCTCAGGGAAGAAAAATACTTTATTTCATGTTTATTATGTGATGTCTCCTTACTGTTCACTTGTGTTGAACTTTGTTGCCTGGTGACATCTCCTTCAGTCTTTCCTATCCCCCATAATCACCCTCTCTAGCTAAGAGCCTTGTGTGTTTAAGAACAAAGTGAGAATGGTTGGTACTGCAGCGTACTTGGTGATGGCTCCCAGGAGGCTCCTGGTCACAGAAGTTGCAGGTAAGGTGGATAGCTGTTTTTGCAATACAGTTAATTCTAGTTATTCACAGTAGCTGTGTTCTATAAAGTCATGGTGAATGGTGAATTAGGAAGTACTGAATCATCGTCCCCAGAGGAAATACAGGGTTAGGTTCCTGTGAACTTCTGGTTATGTTTTCATCATCTCATCAGTGTATAGCCTTGGTTTATTTGTGTTTGTGGTAAAGACACCTTGTTTAATATATGCTGATTCCTTAACATTGAACTCATGGCCAATAACATGTGTGTCTCAAGAAAGCTTACTCAACAGATATCTCCATGACTCACAGCATGACATTTTTGTCCTGAGGAATACTAAGCATCTCTTCAGCATTGCACTTGGGGGCCAAATTAAACAGTGAACCTACCAACAGGCAGCTCCTGAAAAGTGAAAATTGTGGCACTGAAAAGACCCCAGAGAAGATATTCGTTTATCCAATGAGAACTGAAACAAGATCTCACCTGACACACACCTTTGGCAACTCAAATTTTTCATGGCTTTGTACATATTCACAAGTGAGCATGTAGATGCCATTAGTAAGGATTTTGGGGCTTTCAAATGAATGTTGGTGAGTGGGAGAATCCACAAATACTGAGAAGTGACTGTGTCCTACTATATAAGCATCTTCTTGATAGCTGGTTTTCTTACTCTGTTGGATTTACCCTCACTAAGAGGAGAAAAGGTTTTTGCCTCCAGCCTATGACCATGTTGGTAGAGGTTTGCATTTTACCTAACCAAAGGTATGTCATCATCTTGGCCACACCTCCTTCTATTCCAATATCCAAAGCTCTCCATAGTGAACAGTCACAGCAGGTGGTTTCTGTTGGAGATGAAGTACAAGGCACTGGCATCAGTACCCGGGTCTGTGTGTCAAGGAGCCTGCAGTCACTTTGAGGAAGGAGGTACAAATGGCACATGGTAGACAGTAAGTGCCTCGTGGATGGGACAAAAGGATTAGAGAATTTCAGACCCACTAAGAGTCAGTGAGCATTTGACTCCTATTAGATTCCATGTCTGTCTTTTATACCAATGTGCTAGTGCTGGATTAGGATTAACAGATGCCTGAGATAATCAATTTGAGAAGAGAAAAGCATTGCTTTGCTTCACAGTGTTGGAGGTTCCTGTCCATGGTGAGGCAGACCTATTGCTTTGGGGCTTCTGATGTGGAGTGGACTTCAGTCACATCATAGTGGGAGCATGGGGCTGAGCAAATCCACTTCACCTTATGAATGGGAAGTGAAAAAAGAAAGGAAGAGACCAGTGTCCCACAATCCTTTTTGAAAGCATGACCCCAATGACCTAAAGACCTCCAGACAGGCTCCCCTTCTTAATGATTGCACTGCCTCCCAATGGCACCAACCTGAGGTCCAAGGCATTCACATACGGGCCTTTGTAGGAAATTCTAGGTCCAAACTGTAGAGAGTGCCTTGAATAGAGTAGAAGGTCAAAGTATATATTGAATGAACATGCAGGTGTTTAAGCCAGTCTCTCAAGACCTTATTAGATCAGGTTTTAAAACCCCGCCTGATAAATTTCCATGAGATGTTATCAAATGGAATTATACTTCATAAGTCAATTAGTTATGTCCCAGGACTTTCACTCTTTAGTTTGGATATACTTTTCCCCTTCAATATTTTATTATGAAATTTAAAAAATATACAGAAAGATGAAAATTATTCTACAGGGAATATCTATATATCCACCATCTATCTTCTACAAGTAGCATTTTACTGCCTTTGCTTTTTCACATACCTTTCTATCCATCCCTCTACTCATTTATTAATCACTCTGATTTTTTTGGAGGTGTATTTTCAAAGTAAATTGAAGACATTTCTATACTTCTCTCTTAATATTTCAGCATTAGAGTTTTGATTTTGCCATGACTTTTTAGTTAGTTTGGGTAACAATTTCTTTGTCTGTAAAACTACAGGGTTGAGCCAAAAGATGTCAAATATTTGTGCAGGTGAAATTTCTTTGGTTTTTGAATATCTGATGCCTGGTGTGGGGTGCGCACCTCCCGGTCCGGCCTGGAGGTTCGGATGGGCGGCACCACCGCACACACAGATACTAAACACAATTTCACTTGGGACACTTGGATGAGGGGCTCGGACTCCTGCCGCCCTCGGGACCCTGGAGGAGGTGGGAGAAAGGAAAAGCCTCAGGCGCTTTTGCCTTCCAGGGACAAACACCTGTTTTGGTCGTCTCCGTGGTCACGAGGAGACAGCTGTTGCTTCATAGGTGATCAGATGGAGAGCAGGTTCTTTCCTTGTTGATGATTGCAACGGGAGTGCGTTCTTTCCTCAGTGAAGGTCAGGGGAGAGGAGCGGGAGAGGTGTTTCCTCATTGGTGGTCCGGGCAGGAACAGGCGAGATGGTCTTGCTTCAGCGATAGTCTGGGCAAAAAGGCGAAGAGGCGAGAAAGGGCGAAGAGGCGCAAAAGGGTCCAGGTGCCGCAGCGCAGCTCCTTATATAGCTCGCCCACAGTCCAGTTGTCCAATCAGGAAGGGTTTTGTACAAACATGCAACCAAGTTACTTTCATTTTCCCTAGATTTCTAATTTACAAACCAGATATTCAAAAGCCATTTTCCCAGTTTGGGAGTTTTTGCCAATTCCCTCTCAATTTTTCCCTACACCTGGCTTCGTTTAGAGGGGCTAAGTGTATGCAGTAAGGTAAGAGTAACTTCTTAATTTTTGAAACTTGGACTGGGAAAGTTTTGTTGCAATACAGTTGTCTCAGTTTGGTTTGTGCTACTATAATAGAATATCTGAGTCTGGATAATTTATAAAGAGCAGAGGTCTACTTCTTACAGTTCTGGAGGCTGGGAAGCCCAAGGTCAAGGCAGCAGCATCTGATGGAGGCCTCCCTGTGGTGTCCTCACTTGCAGAAGGTGAAAGGGCAAGAGGGAGTAAGCCCATTCTAGCAAGCATCCATCCCTAGGACCTAAGTACCTCCCCAGATTGTTGTGATGGGGATTAAGTTTCCAACATGTAAATTTGGGAGACATGTTCAGACCAAAGCCACTGCTGTTCACATCATTTCTGTTGGGGCTGAGGCTGATCTTGTAAAGGTGAAGATTTGTGGGAGTGTTCATGTGGGTTGTGCAGCCCACCCTGCTTACTGGCTGGCTGCACCTTCCCAGAAAACACTTGCTGATCTTTGAGGTAAAATGAAAACCATAGTGCAGACTAAGACGGCTCTGGATGTTAGAGGAGGAATGATAACCCTGAAAACGTGATGGCAGAGTTGGCAAGGGAGGAAAGGGCAGCCTTGGTTCTTGCCTACTCAGATGTGAGTGTACCCCAGATAATGTGCCTCTCTTTAGGAGGGCTTATACCTTTCTTTTTTAATTGAAAAGGAGAAAAATGTGAATAGTGATTTAAGGTATACCCATAAGTTTGTGCTAAAGGCCACTGTAACAAGATTCCAAGTCTCTGTGGCTTTCAACGACAAATCTCCTTGCCCTCCATAGGCTACGCTTGGTTCTGCTCCATGTCGTTCTCTGGACTCTAGTTAACAGTGCCTTCTCCATCTGGGCCAGCCTTGTGGAGGGAGAGCAGGGTGGAAGAGAGAGAGGTAAAAAGATACCAGCTGACTCAAAGCTTAGAAATGACCCTAGTACTCTATGTACATCACAGTGGCCAAAGCCAGTCACATAGGCAAAGATGCATTCACCAGCAGGGGGGGTTTAATGCTCTTACAGGGATAGGAACAGAGAAGTGAGCACTGGCACTCATCCTCACAGTGTTAGTGGAGTGAAAAGATTTTGTTATCGTTTAAAGGCAGGGCTTCAGACTTACAAAAATTGGGTTTAGTTTCCAATATGGGTTCAATCTGTTAAAATTTAGAGGGTTTGGGTTCTGTTTGTTTTCAAATTTGGGTTTAACATTTTATTCCTATGTGTAAATAATTTTTTTTCAAATTTTTTTCAGTACTGAGGGGCGTCACACGTGCTTTTTGCAAGTGCTCTACCACTAAGCCACATCCCATGCCAGCCTAGTTTTTACTTTTTATTTTGAGATGGGGCCCCACTAAGTTATGCAGACTGCCTAGCCTTGAACTCATGATCTCCTGCCTCTGCTTCTTGAGTCCCTGGGATTATAGGCATGTACCACCATACCTGGTTCAGTTTTTTTTTTTTTCAAAAAAATTTTTAAAAAATTCTTAAATAGCTAATTATATAATTCTGCAGCCACAGCACCCAAGCATCTGATCCTGCCTGATCTCAGATTCCCAGGCAGCCTACTACCCAAGGACTAACCAGGCAGACCCTGCTTAGTCCTTGGGTAGGAGGCTGCCTGAGAATGCCAGGTGCAATAGGCTTGGGAGAAGGACCTGGCAGCCCACTGCAGAAATAATCCTCCATTGAAGAGCCTGTGAATAGCAGAGAAGCACTGACAATAGTGCCAGGCATAGCACAGTGTCAGAGAGTTTCATCTGGTTGTACATTGGGTCACTATGCTTCTGACCTGATGTGATGGCACTTAGCAACAACAACACTACAATTTTTTTTTTTTAAACTGGGTTTTCACTGAGTTCAGAAAAGAAAAAAAAATTTTTTAAAGCTTGAACCAGAATGGATTCAGGATTCATGTTCAAGTTTGGTTTGAAGCCCTACTATGTACACATAGAATTTAAACCCCAACCAAACCTGAATCCTCTAACTTTTAACATATTGAATCCACACCCAATCCTGAACCCAATTTTTTATGGGTTTGAAGCCAGCTAGAAGGGAGTGGCTTTAGCATGTTTGGAGGCAGAAACAAGAAACCTCCACAGAGAGAAGAGAAGGAAGTGCTGTCTAAGTGACAAACATTCCTTGTTATTCCCCCTAGCTGGGGCAGACTCACTATTGGGTGCCATGAGGTTCTGGGTGTGGGATTAGACCTGGAAGACTCTTCTATAGTTAATGATCTGGCCCAAAGGAATCATGTGGGGAGGCGGTTCAGATGCACACTATGATCAAGTCAGGAATGAGGCTTGGAACTCTCAGATAATGTCCTCAAGTCTCTAGAACAGAAAAGAATTAGATTTCAGAGAGAAGGTGGACTTTGGAATGACAGAGGACAGGCCAGGTAGAGTGAGGACTGGCTGGAGGAGAGTGGGTGGGTGACTTAGAGGTTCTGGCCAGAGCAGGCAGAGAGTTAAAGACTTTCAGCTGGAGCAGTTGTATTGTGACTTTGGCCACAATTCCCATCAACAGGCTGTGATGGAATGCAAGGCACATGAAGCATTAGTATTCTTTATCAGATAGGACTCCAAAACTGGCAGTGTTTTTTGAGTACTCAAACATGAACAGCACTTGTCAGAATTCACATCTTTAGATGGTAGCAAATGATTCAGTACTGTTAATAAAAACCGTTCCACATTTTCATTGATTTGAAGGATGTTTCGTTTGAGTTTTGATTGTCATAAATATCTTACTGTTTAAATCCTGAATCAAAACTACAACTATGGGATTTGACATTTGAAGATAAAATTTCAAGGTGAAATTGTTCTGTACGATTTCAGTGTAGTTGCTTCAAAGGAAAATCTGTAGATATTTGAAACAGCTGAATTTATTGTTTGTCTAGTCACTGTAGAGGTCATCATTCTGAAGATGGAGCCCATGCTTATATTCAGATGTGTCCTTAGCACCAATAACACTTGTGTTTCAGTTTTGTGTTACACATTCAGGTTTTACCACTCGTTGTTAAGTTTACCAGCAGTTGTTGAGTTTTACCACCAGTTGTTGAGTTGTGCCACATCAGCAAAAGCAGATCCCAGGGGCTTTACTCCATTGTCATCATTAAGGTCAACTGTACTTTAAGGAGGCAACTCTTCCCCAGTTACCTCTTGAATGCCTTCCAGCCTGGGGAGCTCATATTCTGGCGCTACATTTGATAGTGTTTCTCTGCAATTCATAGGGTTTCAATAGCAAAGTGTTTTGGGAGTGGACTGCTGTGTCCTTCTCCCTACTCTTAGTCTGGAAACTCAGCTGAAACCTGTCTACCATGGGTGACCCTGCTGGTATTTGAGATACCAATGGCATAGCTTTCAGCACCACAGCAATATGCAAGCCCCCATAGCATGACAAGCTGACAGACATGTGGTTGCTGTGATTTCATGGGCAAATTTTTAACCTTTCTGAACCTCATTTTTTTCCATTTTTAAACTATGGATGTGTTAATGATAGGTTTACAGCCTCGCACATGCAAGGCAAGTGTTCTACCACTGAACAACCCCCCTAAAAACCAGGCTAACAATAATATATTTAAAGGGTATTACACAGAGCAGGCCCTCAATAAATGTTGGGTGTATTTTTACACTTGTCATACAAGTTTGGAAGCCCTATTTCATACATTTCAATATTGAGAGTGACCCATGCCTAGCTGTGGCCAAAAAGGTGGTAACAAATGTGGGAGAATGTGAGAAATTGGAACTCTCATATGTTGCTGATGGGATTATAATATGGTGCAGCCACTTTGGAAAATGGTCTGACATTTCCTTAAAATGTTAGGCACAGATATACCATATGACCTAGAATTTCTACTTCTAGGACACTATGACCAAGGGAAATGAAAATATGTTCACATAAATCCGTTGTAAATGTTCATAGCAGCATTTTTCATAGTGGCCAAATAAAAGTCCATCACCTGGTGAATGGATAGACAAACTGCACCATATCTACATCCAATGAATACTGTTTGGCAATAAGAAGGAAAGAAGTACCAACCCGCACTGCAATGTGGATGAACCTCATAAACATTTTGTTAAGCAAAAGCAGGCACATACTATATGATTCCATTTACATGGAGTTCTCAGAAAAGGCAAATACAACCTGGAAGTAGATTAGTGTTTGGCTAGCACTAGGGGTTAAGTAACAGAAAATGGGCTTGAGGTCTCTCTTTGGGATGATGGAAATGTCCTAAAGTTACAAGTGATGGATGCATAATTCTCAATTTACTAAGAATCACTGAATTGTATACTTAAGCTATTGTGGGTGCTTCAGCTTTTCCAGCTCACTGAAGAACTCTGGTTTTCAGGACAGCAGGATTAACCCTGCAACTAATAGCCTGTGGGCACTGGCAAAGGATGCTAACATCTGAAAACAATAGAAAGTCCAGGCAGTAAATGCAAATCAATAGCCCTGGCTGATGATCCCACATGAGTAAAAAAAGATTTGTAAGATGGACTGTCTTCACTTTAGCCATTAAACTTCTCATTCCCCAGTTCTTCATTAAGTGCCTGTCTTAAACAGGGCAATTGAATCCAAGATATCAGACACGTTTGAATTATGGAGATCAACGGCTTCATTGCTGGCCTTGGGCTCAGGATAAAAGAAACTGCCTTTAATATTGCTCCAGAAAATGATGCAAGGAGAGGTAATTGGCAGCACCTGGAAGGCACCATCTGAATGAGAACAAGAGCCAGAGGTGTGGGTGTGGAAGCACAAGAACATTGAAGACACACCAATTCCCAGGTGCATGAAGTGCTGGGGACATTACTCAGACATCAGATTGGATGGAGCGGGGATGGAGAGAGAGAGGTGGGGGGAGAGAGAGAGATAAAGAGGAAGGGAGGAGAAAGATTGTGTGTGTGTGTGTGTGTGTGTGTGTGTGTGTATCTGTATACACACACATACACACAGGGGGTAGGGTTTGCTAATCTAGCTTTTTGGAAAATGGGATTAGTATGAGAGGTGATAATGGAACCATATTGTTGCATCATAAATAAATAGAAAATGCAGACACTGCATTAGACAGTTCCTTTTGTGTGGCTGTTACTGTGGGGAGGTAATATGAGGATCCCCCTGGTACATTGTTAGGTGTCTAGGGGCAGACATGTGAACCCTTATCAGATCTCTGTTTAATAGGGGGTCAATGGGAACCGAATAATTTCTCAAACTTACTGCCAAAACAACAGACAGCTTTCCCCAACTCTGATGTCTCTCTGTGTGACACAGGGATCTTTGGTGTCAGAATCCCGGTGGGTGAGGGTTGGTATTAAAACATTAGAATTTTTTGTGACTATACTTTGTCATGTTGTATTGATGAGGAAAGAGGAATGAATAGCAAGACTGAGATTCCTGCTTCAAGAGCTTTTGTTCTACCATAATTCTTTCCCAAGTGTCAGCATCTCCTTTATTTCATAGAAATGCAGATTTGTAGGCCCCACCCTGAACCTACTAACAAAATCAAAACCTCTGGGGTTTGGTCTGACAATAACCTTTTAATAAGTCCTCCAGTGCTTGATGCACAGAGTTGTTTGAGAAGCCCTCTTTGGTGGTGGAGTTCCCCAGTCTCAGCACTGCTGACATTTGGTCTGATGATTCTATGTTGGGTGTGTTGGGGGGCACCACTGGATCTCGTCCAATGCTTAGCAGCATTGCTGGATGCTCTTCTCAAGATGGCAGATAGCTGCCCCACTTCAGCTTGACAATAAACTCACCTCCAGTTGTTAGGAAATGTTCCCTAGAGGGGTGAAGGTGCAAAACCACCCCTGAGTGAAATTCAACTAGTGCCTTATGGCAAGATTGTTTGGAATGGATTGTTGATCAGCCCCCTGAGCATCATTTCAGTAACGTGTGTAGGGGTGGGAAAGAAGCATCTGTGTTTTAAAAATGCCTTCTGGTGATTCTGAGCTGCTGAGGTTTTGAGAACTACTATCTCGGGGAGAAATAGGCAACAAAAAAGTATATACCTATGAGTAAATCACCCCAAGTGATGGAGCATTCTACAAGTAAGATTTGTAAAATGGGATTCTTCGCTTTATCCATGGAACTGCAGAAGGATGGAGAAGACCCTGGGAACTAGGGCAGGGTGCTCTGGGGAGGGCTGTCATTTTAAATAGTATGGCATATATTGGAAAAATGAGGGAATATAACCCAAATAAACATTTGAGTTTTACTACATATTAGCCATAAGGCTCTATAAACTTTAAGGGTTGATGAAAATGTTGCCAGAAGTGATGTAAAGGATGCATAATGGAAAAAACCAATGCTGTATTACTCAGTACCCCATTATCATTTACTAATGAAGGGAAAAAAATTGTTAAATAGTGCAGTACAGAAGATGTCCGAGAAGGGACATTTGGTCAGAGACTGAAGAAAGTGCCACAGTAAGTGGAGAGATAAGAATGTTTCTGGCCTAGAGAAGTAAGAAGGCAAAGTCCAGGGCTAGGGGTGTCCTTGGCAGGTTCATAGGACAATGGGTGGCCAGAGTGATGGAGCAGAAAAGTGTACAGGAAAGTAGTTGGAAAAGAGGGGAGAGAAAAAAATGATTGAATGAACTTTCCTTGTTTGTGGACTTTTGCGTGTTCTGCGGAGTGTCTTTCAGCATTCTGTGACCTTTCTGGACCTGAACATTCTCTTTGGTAAAGCAGGATTATTACCTGCCCCTTATAAATTTGCCCTGAGGAGTTAAATGTTCAAATAATGATAAACTTTTGCAAGATGATGCATGTATATTCCTGAGCTTCCAGTATTTAGCATTTTATACTGCTCCTAATAATAATAATAAATGTTACATGCATTGTCTTAAAAAAAGAAACATTAATCTCTACCACATCAGAATCTCTAATTTGGTCTTGTTAGGAGGGTATGGGGCTCCTCCTCCCCTCTGAGAGAACTGCCCCGCCCCGAACAGCTCTAGGCACCCAGGGGGCTGGAGTATCTGGTGCCTTCCAGAGTGCCACCAGGTGGGGCTTTGTGCTGCGGAGGGCGGGTACATGTCCTAGTTACCATGGGAACCAGTATCCTCCTTCTCCTGCTCCTAGTGCAGGACCTGCCAAAGGTGGTTCCTCCCTATAAGATGATGCCTTCTTCTACTCACTGTCCCCCAGTCCTAAAAAATCCCATAAAAAAGCCTGCCAAAATTTGACTCGAAAGTCTGCCCTAACTGGCAACTCTTCCAGCCTATCAGAACCCTCCACGCTCCTGCTTCCTACCTATCCCAATGCCATACGTCAATTACCCCTTCCCCCTCCCACCTAGAGCCCATAAAAGCCTTGCTGCTTCCTCCCCCAGGGGCTGCTTTCTCCTTTGTCATAGACAACCTGGGCTGCGTCTCCCAATAAAGGTCGGTTGAGTTTACTGGTTTTTCGGCTCCTTACCTAAAAGGTCTTCCAGATGGAGTTTGGAAATTGCATTAGTAATCAAGTTTTCCCAGATAATTCTTGAACGTGTACAATATTTTGAGAATCTTCATTCTCCCTGTATATTTGTGTCCTGTCTCTCCTTTAATTATTTGCAATGCCCTAGCAGTGGAATTTTCAGGAATAAAAATGCGTGAGATTCCAAGGCCTTTCCAAGGACGAGCCAGATTTTATACTGACTGTGGCTGGCTTGGAAATTATTCTTAGGGGTTCTGATAGCCAGGTGAGTCTTCCTGGACTGAATATTCAGGGTACTCCTTAATAGGAACTAATTCTTTTTAGGTTTACTCAAGCCAGTCAATAACAGTAAGAAATAAAAATGCTTCCCGAGCCAATGTGTGATAAAATTAACTCTGAGGTAGGTATGGTGTTCTGTCTACCATGATGTCTGAGTTTTGGTAGGCAGAAGATTCCTTGTCCTTAAGTAAATTTCTTTTGCTTTGCTGTCCACTTACCTCTTCCTGATTAGTTAACCCATCCATCTCATTATGCTTTGGTATCTTAATATGATAACCTTGGACTTCTGTGACTTCTCCCCTTGTAAATGCTTGGTGTTGGTGTTTGGGGCCATTTTCAGTCCTTTAAAATAAACCATTCTTCATCATTCTACTCTCTGGTTATTTGGCTCCAACTTATTTGCCTTAGGAAACTGTAAAGATTAAATCTTACCATGTCTGGAAGCTGCAGTGGTTTGAACTGCTATATTTTCCTGCCTTCATTTCCCTTCTGTGAGTTCAAGAGGTCAGATATAGTCTGAGGCAACACTGAAGGAGTCTGCATCTCGGGAAAGCAATTGGATTAGTTGGTGTGAATCTCCTGCTTTTTCTCATTGAAATGATGAGAGGTTTGTCAAGATGTTTTAAATTGATTTATTTGGTAGAGAAAATACCCCAAAGCTGAAGGGAAAGTGCCATCTCATTATTTAGTTACTAAGCTATATCTGATACTTCCAGAAGTGGCCCAAGGATGGAACTGAAAGCACCCAATTTTTTATTCATTTGCTTCAATGTATACATTATGTTGTTGTTGTTGTTAGGTGCCGTCAAGTCGGTATCCGACTCATAGCGACCGTCATAGGGTTTTCAATGGCTGACTGTTCGAGATTGCCTTGGGAGTGGATTGCCAAATCCTTCTCCCATTTTTGCGGTGCTGGGAATTGAACTCGGGACCTCAGAGACTGCAGCGCAGCGGTTTACCAACTGAGCTAAATCCCAGCCCCGTATACATTATAGGCATGATGAATTTACAGTAACAACTAAGATTCATACACAAACGACTTACAGAATTGGGAAAGTCAAGAGTGTTGCTATTTATATTATCTGTGGACCAGTATTACTTCTAAAATTTCTCATTAGAGTCCTGTGTGATGCTTAGGTTTCACACCCTATTTCTCAGACTGGAGAACTGAAACTTAAAGGTATTTGGATCTAGTCCGAAGTTTATAAGGCTGCCTGTCCACCATGGTTAGGCATAATGCGCTCACTAAACTTTCTCTTTGGACCACCAAAAAGCATTTTAAATTCAAATTGCTTCTAGGGTTGTCAGATAAAATGCACAATGCCCAATTAAACTTGAATTTCAAATAAAGAACAAATACATTTTTACCATAATTATGTGCCAAATATAAGCATGTCCCAAATATCAGGTAAAGCATTACACATACTAAAATGTTTTCACTGTTTATCTGAAATTTAAATTTAAATCAGCATTTTATATTTTTATTCATTAATTCTGGCAACACTAGTTGCTCTTCTTTGTATTAATCTGTTTGGACTCGAGGAATATTTAGTTGTGATCACATCATTCAGTCTCAAGCTATGAGAATCTCTGAGGCAAGTTATTTCTTTTCCCTATCAGAAGGAAGCCAAGAAAACCGAATTATGTTCTCGGAATTAAAGACTATGTGGAACCTAAGGCTTTGATTTTTGGAGGAAAAGCTAGAATAAGATCCTATTGTCCTTTTTCCCAAGTTGCCTGAGGCAGTATTTAGAGATATTTCTCAGTAGCCTCTGGAATGTATTTTATCATGTGAGAAATGATAAAACCAAGAAGATTGCAACATGTTTCCTTCTTTAAAAAAAAAAATTCTTCATGGGCCTGGATTATGGTAGGGGTTCTGTACAATCTTTTAACTTGTTATAGGGTCACAGGTCCATCCTAATGGGATCTATGCCATTATAATTAAGGTGTGTCACTGTGTGCATTCTTTTGCATACTGGAGTACTTTGGCTCATACCTGCCTGAGCCCAGTTATATGAAACTCAGCACAAAGATGGCTGTTCCTGGTCGTGAGACTTCCTCCCTGCTGAGGTGTACAGCTTCAGTGGGGATGGTCCAGTTTTGCTTCAGATTTGGCAAAGGGGCTTGGTGGGTCCTCCCTGTTTTGAGAATGGTAGATATCCCGTGTCCACCGATAAGAAGTATTATGAAGCAGGCAAAGTCTCTGAATAATAAATACTCTTTCGCTTGTTTTTCTGTATGGTGATGTTTCAGACTGCTAATGGAGGTAATTACTATTGCAGGACCTTGACTATCACCAGTAAGGGACAGCCGCCAATCTGCTGGTCTCAAGTTGTTTTCAGCATCTAGAAACACGAGGTATGTTCAGATTTCATCCTGTTAAGCTCCCTAATATTCTAATTAGAATCTAAGGTTAGCAATTCCTTTTGTAATCAGCTCTGTCTGGTTTTAGGGAGTTTTATTCCAGTGCATCAGTTTGATCCATGGCAGTGGTTTCTCACCAGGAGGAGCTCAGAGACAGGAACTGAGTTGATGTTTTGCCATCTTCAAAATGTCTCTTGAAACAAAGTGGTCCTGGGGCTTGAGAGTTGTGCTTCTGTTTAAAGTGTGGAACAAAGTTGTAACTGAGAAAGCGAGGATGGATTTGGGGTGTGCACTTTTGTCTTAGAGCCAGGTGCTGAAATGTGAGCTGAGTTTTTATTAACAACTCTAGTGCAGTTTTAATAAATAAAGATTGAGATGACTTCAGGTGCCCTGTTATTGAACTCACCTGGAAGTAGGGAGATTGTTCTAAAATAGTTCTCAGTTTAGAGGATTTTGGTCTCAAACCACGGTGTTCTGGTGCTCTTGAATGTGGTAGTCTTTTAGGTATAAGCGTGTTCTGCAGAATCCCAAACTCAACCAATATACCACAATCAGTGTGCTTTATTTAACCGCTAAGGTTTCCCAGAGAGAGAAAGAAGATTAAATTCTGAAACACAGGTTTGTGTACTTTGTGTTGAAGTTAGGAACTTAGATCATGTTTCTGCAAACTTTTTTAAAAAGACCAGATGCAAATATCTCATGCTGTCACAGTTACTCAATTCTGCCATTGTAGTAGTAAAGCAGCCCAAGATAAGATGTAAAGGAGTGTGACAAATTAACTTTGTGCATAGATACTGAACTTGAAATGCTGTATTGTTTTTACATCCTATGAAAGTTTCCCTCCACCCCTGCTCAGAGGCTGGGAATAAATGCAAAAAACAGTTGTGTTGGTATCAAACTCGAGCTCCTCAGCAAGACACACACACTTGAGGTGAACGGAGAAACTGAAAAACGCTTGATTCACAGGCAGCTCTGCAGGTGTATTCCAGGGTGTTCCTTTCTGTTCCCTCTTTGACATCGCCAACTGTGGCCACCACCTCTGCACGTCTCATTGCCTCTGTATGCCCCCTAGTCATCTTCACTTTTCCAGTGCTGGTGGGCCTTCTTAAGGGTTTTACACAATGGTGGCTAATTGAAAAAAAACTATTGTCCAATCAGATCACAATTTCATGGGATTACATTATACTAATATTGTGTGCAGCACCTAACAACGACAACCACCACCACAACAATATTGTGTGCATGTGCCAGTCCTTGTTCCATTATCTCAGTCTGTTTACATTCTGATACCAGTCAATCTGGCCTCGCCTAACAAGGTGAAGTCTGATTTTGGCCTGCAGTTTGTAGTTTGCTGCTTTTTTTTTTTTTTTTTTTGTACTGGTTGACATTGCAGAGATGTATTATGTTCATGTTATACTGATGGTTTGCCAAAGGAAAAACAAACAAACCTGGCCCCAGTCAGCACAGTTAGTGCTTTCTAGAGCTAGGCATCATCTCTTCAGCTGTATATTATGGGAGAAGGAGTGTCAGCTATTGATGGCACCAGGGGCCTTTTGGATGTGAATTCTGTTTGATAACAATTCTTTTGCAGCTGAACCATTCTCCTTTTCCATCCAGTGGCCTTTCCACCCCTTCTCAATCTTCTTTTAGTTCCTTAATCAGTTAGTAGTGTGTGAGGGAATCATCGCCCTGGCTGTTGCTTTTCAACAGGTCATTTGGCAAAAAGTTTCTTTACATTCTGCTTTTATTGCTTGTCTTTGATTAAAGGGTTTCATTTCAAACACTCGGCAAGGACTATTTGACATAAGTATGTTACCAGTGAGCTGACTGGGGTCCTTTGGCTCTACTTAGATGGAAATCATGAGTAGGCGAGGAGGAGCTCTGCTAGTGTTGGCAGTCATGGGCCCTTGAGTGCCAAAGGCTTATGGGCTGGGCAGACCAACTCAGAAGCTTATACCTCCAAGCCCTGAGAACTAGAGACTTAGGGATCCAGGCTTTAGAAGCCAGAGATTTATATTCTAGTTTCTCAGCCTGAAGGCTTGTTACTCATAGCTTTGATTGTGGCCTAGGACTTAGCAACTGGTGAAATCCCAGCTTTCAGCAGCAGAAGTTGGCAGCAGTCAGGGGCAGCTAGTGTTACAACTCCCAAGCCTTGTGTGCCAGGACTCTTGGACTTTAAGGCTTGGCAGCTCTCTGGACTTTTCTGGTGACTGGGGCCATAGTCTCTGGTCTTTGGTTCTTCATGGCCTTCTGCTATCTCTGCTCCACCATCGGTCCCCTTTTCTGTACTTCCACTGTTCTCTGTCATCTCTGCTGCCTCTGCAGCAGGCAGATTTCATCTATATTTCCATTCCTTGCATTATCACTAGAACTCTGCCTCCAGTCCATGGAGAAATTGTCTTCCACAAAATTAGTCCCTGTTGCCAGAAAGGTTGGGGACTGCTCCTCTAACCTGTCTCTGTTCCTCCCTTTGTTGCCCTTGTTGTTTTTGTTAATAGGTGCCATTGAGTGGGTGTCCGACTCATAGCATAGCAACCCTACATACAACAGGTGAAACACTATTGTCAGTGCTTCTCTGCTGTTCATAGGGTTTTCAATGGTGGATTGATTTTTGGGAGGGGGTTGCTAGGTCTGTCTCCCAAGCCTACAGCACCTAGTGTTCCCAGGCAGTCTCCCATCCAGGTACTAACCAGGCCCAACCCTGCTTAGCTTCTGAGATCTGACTGGATCAGAGTCACAGTGTTATGGCCGCAGGCTTTGTTGCCCTAGATGCACCTAAATAAATAGGATATGATCATTGGGGGAAAATTCCTGTACAGAACACATCATTACAAGTCATTCTTAAATGATGTTCCTTGAAAATGCAAAGGAAGCTTGCATTAAAAGCTTACTCTAAATATTAACTTCCTAAATATGTTGAAGCCTGCAACCATAGCCCTGTGGCGTCCGATCCCATCAGATCTTGGAAGCTAAGCAGGGTCGGGCCTGGTTAGTCCTTGGATGGGAGACTGCCTGGGAACACCAGATACTGTCAGCTTGGGAGAAGGACCCAGAAACCCACTCCCAAAAATCAATCTGCCATTGAAAACCCTATGAATAGCAGAGAAGCACTATGAGTTGGATACTGCCTGCACAGCACCTAACAACAATAACAACAAATATGTTGAAAGTGAGACAATATTTTAAAATTAAAAGCATAGGTCACTCATGGCAGCTACTTATTTGCTGTGTGATCTGAGATTAGGTAGTTTACTTCTATGTAGGTCAGATACTTTAGTGAAATGAGAAACTTGGACTCGTGTGCTCATGATCCAGAAAAGTAAAGTAGCAGAATGGGTGAAGTAAGGTGGATAAGCTTTTCAAAATCACCAAATGGAAGAGCATGAATTCCTTAACATAGTGTTCTGGAGTGAATTATGTTCCCTCAAAATTTTTAGGTTGAAGTCCCAACCCCTAGTACCTCAGGATATAATTATATTTGGAATTAGGACCTTTGATAATTAAGGTTAAGTAAGGCCATATGGGTGGGCCTCCAATACATTTGATAGTGTTTGGGTACAGGACTTTCAAAGAGGTGATTAAGGTAAAATCAGGCTAATAGGGTGGGGCCTTAAATCCAGTGTGGCTGATGTTGTTATAAGAAGAGAAAGAGGCACTAAAGATGTGTCTGTGCTTAGAGTTCAGGCCATGTGAGAAGGATATTTGCAAGCTGAGGATAAAATTTTCCTAGAAATCAAACCTTTAGATACCTTGATCTTGGGCTTCTAGCTTTTAGAATTGTGAAAACGTTGTGTTGAAGCCACCCAGTCTGAGGTATTTTGTTATAGCAGCCCTCACAGACTAATACACTTCCCTAAATATCAGGGATATGCGTTGGAGGGACTGTCCCTGCTATGGGCTCAGGGAGCAGGAGTGATGGTAGGAGCATTGCTCCTCTTCACTTTTTGCCCCTCCCTCCTATGGTCTGAGAGTCTGTTGGGCCTGAATGGAAAGCAGAGGTGATTGGGTCATATGCACCTTCCTACCATCCTTTGGAGAAAATGCTCCAGGTGTTGTAGATAATGTCATAATCTGTTGTAATGTATTTCTCATCTGTGACTTAGCACATGTTCATAGAGTTCAGCTTATATCTTACATTTGGCAAAGATTTATTTCATTTCCTTATTGATATGGAGAAGTAGTTCCATGCCAAGCACCCTTTTATAATCCTAAAAATCATTGGAAATCTCACAGGTCTTCAATGTATGGGGGTTATATCTATTGATATTTGTCATATTATTACTCAAGATAAAAATAAAAATTATTGTTTTATTTAAAATAACCTATTTCATGTTAACTAGCTTTTTCTTCTTTTCTTTTTCCTTGTTTTGGTTCTTGGGGGTTGTACACAGGGACTCGCACATCCTTTGCAAGTGCTCTGCCACTCTGCTGCAGCCCCAACTTATTTATTTATTTTTAAATCTTGAGTCAGGGTCTCCTTAACTTATACAGTTTGCTTCTGATCTCGAACCTGTGATCCTCCTATTTCCACCTCCCAAGACATTGGGATTACAGGCATGTGCAAATGTGCCTGGCAACTAGCTGATTGTAAATAATAATTTTCCCAAAGCAGAAAAGATCATGAAAATCATAGCATTTTTCTACATTTTTATAAGTCAACTTGTTGTTTTTAGGTGCTGTTGAGTTGGGTCCAACTCATAGTGATCCTATGTACAAGAGAACAAAATACTTTCTGACACTATGCCACGTTTGGCACTATTGTCAGTGCTTCTCTGCTATTCGTAGGGTTTTCAATGGCTGATTGTTTCAGGAGTGGGCTGCCAAATCCTTCTCCCTAGCCTGCAGCACTTGGTATTCTCAGGCAGTCTCCCATCCAAGAACTGACCAGGCTGACACTGCTTAGTTTCTAATCAGGCAGGATTAGATACTAGGGTGCTATGGCTGCAGACTAAGTCAATGCAATGTTCACTTAACAGAAGATCACTAGGTTCATCCACCTGCTTTCATATTCAAAGTATTGTGATGTTATGTATTTCCATGAGGCCTCTGGAAAACTGCACTGCATACTTCTGTGATGGTGAGAATAAAAGAGGCAAGTGACATCTTAGTGTTATTCTGAAAGTAGCTTTGACTTCTTGGATCCCATGAAGGGCCTGCCACGATGCTCTGGACCTCAGTGTGTGAACCTCTGCTATAAAGGAAATCATGAACAAAGTACTATTTTTGGTTCTGTTGGCATAATTTGATCACCCATCCTGTTGGCAGGCCTTTTATTTGGATTGCTCTTTTTAAGTTGTGGCCTCAAGATGCTTGTCAAATGATATGTGTGTCAGCTTTTGTGTCCCTATGACCAAAATACCTGACAGACACAGTTACGGAAGGAAAGGTTTATTTGGCTTGTGATTTCCGAGGGTAAGGTCCATAGTGGTGGGGTGTGCATAGCTGAGGGCTGGCAGCAGGGCCTGTAACAGTGAACAGCTCTTCACATAATGGTGGACCAGAAACAGAGAGGAAGACCAGAACTAAGAACCTGGTTAAAACCATCAAATGCCCACCCCAAGTGACCTCCTTCTGCCCACTAGGTCCCATCTCCCAAAGTTCCACGGCCTCCCCAAACAGAGCCATCTGCTGGAGACCAAGTGTTCAAACGTGAGCCTGGGGGGAGGGGGGTGTTTTATATGCATTTTAACAGATGCAAGCAGAACTTAGCATGCCAAAGGTGGCAGCAGTACCTGGGTATTAAAGTTGTTCTTCACAACTTTAGAGGGTATAGCTGAAGACGAGAAAAGTAAAGGAAAAGAAAAACTGTTGCTGCTGATTCTCGTTGCCCATCAGGCTTGGGTTTGTATTGCACTCTGATTACAGATTTGTATTCATAGAATTTGATTTGACTTGTTGTTGTTGTTGTTGATAGGTGCCGTCGAGTCGGTATCCGACTCATAGCGACCCTGTATACAACAGGTGAAACACTACTGTCCGTGCTTCTCTGCGGTTCATAGGGTTTTCAATGGCAGATTGATTTTTGGGAGGGGGTTGCCAGGTCCTTCTCCCAAGCCTACAGTATCTGGTGTTCCCTGGCGGTCTCCCATCCAAGTACTAACCAGGCCTGACCCTGCTTAGCTTCCGAGATCTGATGGGATTGGATGCCACAGGGCTACGGCTGCAGGCTTGACTTATTAGTCCAGTGTTTATTTAGTGTTACAGAAGGTTGTAGTGATTAAAAGCATAAGCAAATTATAGTTGTGTGGCTTTTCCCCTTTCAGTGAGGAAATGTATATCCAAAGAGGTTTAGTGACTTGCTCAAGATTATCCAGAGAGGCAGTGTTGAACTGGAAGGAGAAATATCTCCTTTTGACTTTCTTCTGTGCTATACCTCTGCTCCCTTCACTCGGGTCATTTAAAGTCTCAAACTAGATGTCTTTATGAGCGAAGTTGTAGTGTACAGATTCCAGTGGTACAATAAGTTTTACAGAGACCTGTGGAGGCTGGAGGCTGCTGAGGACAAACACTAGGCCTTTGGAGGGAACTGAGGCAAACTGAAGTATGGGGAGGGGTTGGATGGGAAGAAGAGTAATCCAAATGGGAGCAACCGCTTGGGAGAAGGCGCAGAGGCAGGAAGGTTGAGGAGGAGAACCGCCTCATTCACACAGTGTGGCTCATGAGGAAATGGGAGAGGAGGCTGAGCTGGGGTCATGGCAGCCGTGGCCCCATACCCTGTCCAGTCAGGAGCCACTTCATCTAATTGGAGCTGCAGATAAATGGCTGATGAGCAGAGCCATGCTAACAGAGTTTTGCAAGGATTCCACCCAAGGTTGTGGCCATTTCTCTTTATAGATGAACCAACCCGGCTAACCAGCCCCAGATGTTCTGTTTATAACTGGAGGAGTTCATGCGAGCTTCGTGATGACATTTCCCTGTCTATAAAATGCTGATAGTTAAACAGCGATACTGTGCAAAGCCCTTGGAGTCTCTGTCTTGAGAGGCAGTTCTTAAGTGTAATGGTTTAATGGTCATTTAGCATGATGGGCCTTCAGAGTGTAATATCATTTGCCTGCCAGTTAATATGAACAGTTCTCCCTGGGACGTCAAAGATCATGTCAGCATGGCCTGAGTTAGGGAAGGAGCGCATCAAGACGCAAATGCCAAAACAGGGACTAGGGATCACAATCTGTCCTGTGCTGGCCTGCTCATAAATCCCAGTGCCACCAGAAAACACTACTAATCTTCATTAATTGGGTGCAATACACTCTGAAGTTTGCCTTTTTTTTTTTTTTAAAGAAATGCTGTTTTATTTTCGCTTTTTTCTTTTCCCCAAACTGTTTCTTTCCTTTCCTTTCTTTTCTTTCCTCTTTTCTCTTCCTTCCTTCCTTCCTTGCCTCCTCCCTTTCCTTTCCCTTTCTCTTCCCTTTACTTTCGTCCATCTTTCTTTCTTTCTCCCTTTCTTCCTCTCTCTCTCTCTCTTTCTGTCTGTCTGTCTGTCTGTCTTTCTTTCTTTCTTTCTTTCTTTCTTTCTTTCTTTCTTTCACTTGGGGGTTGAACCCAGGATCTTGGCAAGTATTTTGCCACTGGGCTACACCCTCAGCCTATTTTAAAATCTTTTATCTCGAGACAGGGTCTTGCTAAACTACACAGGTTGCTTCTGGCCTCAAACTCACAATCCTCCTGTCTCTGCCTCTGAGTCACTGGGATCACAGGTGTGCACCACCGCGCATGGCTACAGTTTTCTTATTTGATAACTTTTTTGTACTTTGTTGATTAAAACAAATTATGAAAAAGCAGAGCTTTGCCCACTTTGAAACTTCTCTGTATGTCCCCAATTGTTCCTGCAGGTACTTGGGGCAGTGGGTGGGCTTCCTCCTGATTAAGGCTGATCCCTCCCTCTTTGGAATCCTTAGAGGCCTCAGTTCCTGAAGATACCCTCTCTCTTCTGTTACCTTCAGTATGTTTCTGCTTGTGGATTTCTGCTTTACCTAAGCTTAGAAACACAGACGAGTTTCACTGATGTCCCTATGCTTCCTTCACTGCCCTGACTTTGACCTTGCACACTTTGCTCTGAGTGCACGGGAGTCCCTGATGAGGATGGGAGAGTAGTCAGAATGGCTACTGCTCAGTCCTCACAATGCTGCAGGGCTGGGAACTGTTCATATTGCCCTCTGATGTCAGGCACACCCTCTGTTCTTCTCGGTGTTTCTTGTCAACATGACTCATCATTCTGGATATCTTCCTTTGCTGTGCAGTGTTGGTCGTCCTCTGGCTTCTCTCCCTGGCCATCTTGCTCACTCATGTTTTCTGTGTCCCACAGGCAATGTTGTTTGCATGCACTTTAAAAATAAACATCATTGTTGTTGTTGTTAGGTGCCGTCGAGTCGGTATCCGACTCATAGCCACCCTCTGTACAACAGCATACATGTGTACAAATAAGACATGCAAGTAGAAAGGGAACCATTGGGAGGAAGGGTATGGGGAGGGGGTCATTAGTGGGTGATGGGAGGAGTGAAAATGAGCCAAGTACAATGATATGCATGTATGGAAATGTCATAATGAAACTCATTAAACTGTACACTAAAAAATAACTAATTAAAACAACAAGCATCTTATTCTATCAAGTCTGCACCTTCATCTTTGGTGTTTCCTTCCAGCTCCAGAATCAGATGTTCAACAGAAAATTGGCCATTTCTACCTTAGATTTGCCATCTCAAACCCAAACTTTATTTACCCATCAGCCTTATTCCCTTTTTATTGCCTATCTCAGGTTCTGTTATCTGCATCCTAGAGCAGGGGTCCACAGCCTGTGACCCGTGGGCCTAACCCAGCCTGTACATTTTTCAGATGAAGATTTGCTGGAATACAGCCATACCAATTTTTCACAAGTTCTGACAGAAAACACCATGTGGCTTGGAAAAGCCTATTTACTACCTGACTCTGCAGAAAAATTTTGTCAGTCCTTCTCAGTACATCAAAATCATTTGGAATTTATGCAAGCACAGATTGCTTTGGTATTACTTCCACAGTTTTTGATTCAGGGACCTGAGAATGTGCATTTCTAATATGTTTCCAGATAATGCTGGTCTAGTAACCAAACTTTGAGAAGACACTAATAATTGTGTTCATGGTCAAGTTATCATGCATTTGTATCTTCTAAATAGGTATTAAATCTTGCCTCTCCATCAAATCTATCCTCTCCAAGTGCTATCAAAGTGCTTTTCAATCTTTCAGAAATACACATCTGAGTATAATAAGTTCACAGGGTCTCCCATTACCCACAAATACAAAGGGTGCCAGATGTGTATTCACATCTTGGAACAAACTTCCCATTTTGGTGTTTTAAGAATGTGTTGTATGCATGTTCTGATGTGATAGTAGAAATATAATCCAGAACATCATACTACACATTGCTATTGTAATTTAATTCAACTTTAAAAAATAATGAATAACATCTCTTAAAATGTGTATACATTTTTGGGACCTCTGGTGAGTTTCCTCAAGTGGAATAATAAGTTATGGATCCCAATGAAAGGAAAAGAAGGGGCCACAGTAATAGAAGCATGAGCTATTTTATTTTGTATCAAGCAACTTAGAGCATTAACTTGTTGAATCCTGACCTTGTATGGTTGTTGTTGTTGTTAGGTGCCATTGAATCGGTATCTGGCTCATAGTTGGACCCTCATAGGGTTTTCAATGGCTATTTCGGGATTGTCTTGGGAGTGCATTGCCAGGCCCTTCTCCCATTTTTGCGTTGCTGGGAATTGAACTAGGGACCTCAGACACTGCAGCGCAGTGCTCTACCAACTGAGCTAAATCCCAGCCCAACCTCATATGGTAGGAACTTTTATTATCCTCATTGTTCATATGAGCAAATTGAATTTCAATAGCAATGTCCCACAGCAGGAAGGTAGCGGGTTTAGGATTTGAACCAAATAGTCCAGCTCCAGAGATGATGATGTAGTAAGTCTTTCATAGCCCACTTCTACTGCTAGGTCCTCTGATAATTTTGTTATTTTTATTATTACTTTCGATATGTATAAATGTATACTTCCCCTCTGCTCATAGTTCCTATGCATCTATAAAACCAAACCAAAGTGAATACTAATAAAAACACAATAAAATCTAAGTTAACATTGAATTGATGTGATGCATTGCTGTTGCCTTACTCAATATTAAGTTGCCTTTTGCAGCTTGGATTGGTGTTGGTTTGCTACAGTAAGGTTTTTGTGAGTTTGACCTAATTGTGCAGCCTGAGGCATGTCATATCTGTTATTATATTTCTTCAAGTTCTCATGAAACTTTTATTTTTATACCATAATATAACATTTGACCTGAATGTGCCATGCAAACATTAAGTTGACCTAGTTTCCCCTCATTAAACTGTTTCTCCCCCATGTGTCTGTCAGCTTGTCATCCTGTGGGGGCTTATGTGCTGCTGTGATGCTAAAAGGTATGCCATAGGGACCAACAGGACACCCACGGTGTACAGGTTTCAGCTGAGCTCTCAGACTAACACAGACTAGGGAGAGGGACATGGCAGCTCACTCCCGAAACAATTAGCTATTGAAAATCCTATGAATAGCAGATAAGCAGGAAGTGAGCCCCCTAGGCTGGAAACCATTCAAGAAATGACTGGGGAAGAGTCTCCTCAAAGTAGAATTGACCTTAGTGATAGGAATAGAGTAAAGTCCCCAGGGCCTCCTTTTGCTGATGTGGCATGACTCAAAATGAGAAGAAACATAGTGACTGCAAAAATGGGCTCAAACATGAAAAGATCATGTGCATGGCACATGGTGCTGGGTAGTGTTTCAGTCTGTTGTACATAGGGTCACCATGAGTTGGATCTGACTCAATGCCACCTAAAATCACAAACTATTTCTAGATAGTACAACTTGCTACCTATGTGATTAAAAAAATGTTCTGAATACTGCAGGGAATGTGAGTTTCAAGGTGCCACTCTGAGGAATGTCAACCCCTAGGATCAACTGTAATACCTAGGCTGACATTCAAGGCCCTTCACATTGACCCTGCCCACCATTCCTCATTTCATCTCCTTCCCCTTTCTTTGTTACTTTTTATTTCACCAGTCCTAGGCTGCCGGTACGTCCAGGTACTCTGAACTGTCTGATTCCTTGGGGCCTTTGCACATACTCTTCCTCTGAATGCCTAGAGTTTCCAGGCCTCAAGTCTAGCCCTCATATCCACTCTAATCTCAATTCCTATTCATCTTCAAAAACCTACTTTAGCATAGGTGCCTCAAACCATTAAGCCACCATGATTATAGAGAAACAAGCTAATGACTCACTGTAATACTGGCCCAGGTCCTCCAGGGTGTCTTCTCTCCTTCACCTGGGCGTAAGTTAAATTCTACCATGTTACACAGCATGGTTTAAGAAGTAGGCCTTGTGGAGAAAGACAAAACTGATGAAACCAAGATGAGCAAGAGAAGGGGCAACCTGGGTCTCCCAACCTCCCCTCAACCATCAAGACGCTTCTGGGTCACAGTCTTGTGCAGACCTCTCATTGTGTGGTGCTGTCTTCCAAATACAGCATTCTTCCCTCCTTGCTCCTCTTTGGCCAGGGAGGCACATTTTCAGGGGAGTAATGGTCAGGCCAGCTTGGCAATAGGCCCACTAGACTTTGGAGTGCTGTTACTCAGGATTGTCCTGGAAATCCGTCTGTGCAGCATGTGGGCACTTGAAAGCCCAAGAGAAGTTGCTTTTTCCTCTGTGGCAAGGGGACTTTGGTCCTGTGGGTGGTGGGCATTCAGTACAGGCCTCGCACCTGTTGGTGTGGGGAGCTGGCTCAATGTCCAGGCAACTCAGAAGAGACCTCAGGTCATTTTCACATGTACTTGTTCCCACCTCTATCCTCTTCCTGGTCAAGTCCTGCCAGTTTTTTTACATTGAAAAATCAATTTTTGAAATTCTCTTAAGGGCTTATAAAAATAACAAAAGATAACAGGCAGAGGCTTCGGAAATTCCATTGACTACCATTAGAATCAAGTCAACCACACAGAACAGATTTTGAAGTCCAGGGTCAAATGACTCCCCACTGAGATAAAGCACTCACTAGGAGATAGCAGATGTCCACAACCCCCAAACAATCAGCCATTGAAAACTCATGAATAGCAGAGAAGCACTGACATAGTGCCAGGCATGACAGTGTTGGGGAGTGTTTCTTTCTGTTGTACATAGGGTCTCTGAGTCAGATCCTACTCAAGAGCACCTAACAACCAAAGTGATCAGGGCGAGAGAATTTACCCTTACTGAAGAAACACAATTCTGCATCTTTGGATGGGTTGCAGGGAAAATGGAGCTTGATATCTGAGTTGAAAGAGCTATCTATGAAGTTACGGTGGTTTTTGTCAGGGCCACTTTTACATTTATAATTCCATCTACTCAATGCAGTTTCAATAAGACTATATAAACTCTTATGTATGTTACATGTGAATGTTAGCTTCTTTTAAAATATACCCAGATGATATTATCTGTATGTAGAAAGTCTAGATTTTTGAGGGAAAAAATAACTCATTTAATACATAACAAGAATATAAGACATTTCAGAAACACATTCATAACAAATGTTCCTAAATTTAGTGTTTAATCCATTTATAAGCCTCATCAATGGCTTTTAAAATGTGAATCATTGTGAAAATACTTTATATATTAACTCCATTTGTAGTTACTTTCCATTTATAATTCTATGAAG
>VMDO01007142.1:76904-94099 GCA_007922755.1 Pedetes capensis | reverse complement strand
AAATTAGTGACCTTATCTTTAAATTTTTTCTTCCTCTGCTAGATGAATTTTCTAGAATCCAAAAGATTGAGGCTATTTAAATAGATTTAGTCCAAATTCTCAAGGTGGAGGTCCACAGCTCTCTAGGAGCTGGTACTTTCTGAGAGCTGAATACCCCAACTGAGAGGAGGAGCTGAAAAGAGAGTAATTGTGTTTAAGATGGTGGCATGGCATTTGATCTTTTAAAAAGTGTTGGCTTCAGTTTAAATCTTTCAGTTTTAGAAACCACCTTCCATCTCTCTCTACACCAGAGTGACTCAGCATAGGAAAACTGCACAGACTAATGGGGTAGAGCATGAAGTTCTGATACTCGGACAGGCGGTGTAAGACAGTAATTAGCATATCTGTCACCTCTAACATTGATCATTTCTTTGTGGTGAGAATATTAAAAATTTCCTTGCTTCCAGCTATTTTGTATTCCTCCAAACTAGTCAGGGAATTCTCATTATTATTCCATCCTCGCGTCACCCATCACAAAGGAGTTAATGGCTCTAATAACCACACCCAGTACAAGGAGGGAGTCCTATGAGCACAGCACCTAATCTGTTAATGGGAATGTGCAGGCACCCGCTTCACCTTGGAAAGGACAATTAGGAAATGAAATTAAGAATGCCATTGCCTTTGACCCAATACTGCACTTCCCCAAATTATTCTAAGCAAGTAACTTAGATGAATATTTAAAAATAATTAAAATCACATGGAGAGAATATTGGTATTAACAGGGTTTTGTAAGGAACACAAAAAGATGGAAATAACCTAATGATAAATAGCATTCTAGGAGCCAGATGGACTATTACACAGCCATTTAAAATTAGAATTTGATGAGACATGTATGCAATTGTAATGCAAATACATGAGCAGAAAACAAAATTCCACATGTTTACACCTAAAAACGGTGTGTGCATAACAGAAGGCCCTGATATATTAAGATAACGAGACTTGGAACATTAATGTCTTGTGTTAACATAGAAATGAAGGGAAAATTAAAATTCTATATAAAGATATGGGACTGGGATTTAGCTCAGTTGGTAGAGCGCCACTCTGTAGTCTCTGAGGTCCCGAGTTCGATTCCCAGCACCGCAAAAATGGGAGAAGGATGTGGCAACCCACTCTCAAGGCAATCCCGAAAACAGTCTGCCATTGAAAACCCTATGAGGGTCACTATGAGTCAGACATGACTTGACGGTGCCTAACAACAACAATATAAAGATATACATAAATTTTATGTAAAGATCATAAGAAAAGGAAAACAACTGACTGAGAAGTGCACCTTGTTTTCAACCGTGTGAGGGGAAGCCGAGATGCGGTGTGGTCTGCGTGGTGAGACTCCTCTTCCAGGATGGTTTGTGCTCACATCTCAGAGAGCGTGATACATTTGCTGAATACTGAAGGTGAGGAAAGCTGTCGTAGTCCCTGGAAATGGATCGGCCCAGGGATTAGGAGCACAAACTTTGGAGCCTAAAAGCCTACATTGGCATGTGGACTTGTCTTGCTGTTTGACCTTGGCCAAGTGAACCTTTTGTGACTCAGCATCCTTGGTAAAATTAGGATAACAATAGGACCCCTCTTACAGGCTTCCTACGAGGAAGACATTAAATTTTGAATAGTGTGTCCAGCTAGCATTTTTTTTAATCATCCTCAGTTTTCTTTTCTTTTTTTTTTTCCCTTTTTTTTGAAGTACTGGGGGTTGAACCCAGGGCCTCACGCCTGCATGCTTTGCAAGTGCTGGACAACTGAGCTGCCACCTATAGCCCTTTTTTTTTTTTTTTTTTACTTTTTGAGACAGGGTCTCCCTAAATTATGCAGACTGCCTCTAGTCTCCAACTTGCAATCCTCCTGCTTCCACCTGTCAAGCCGCTGAGATTACAGGCATGCGCCACTGCGCCCGGCATCATCCTCAGTTTTACCCCCATCCTTTTTATAGTTAGGTGAAGGCAGCAGGTGGGAGGACAGCCTGTGACTGAGAAGGTCCCAGAGACAGGACAGTGTTATCTCCTGGGCAGCCTAGAGTGGACAGTACAAGATGGTGTGGTGGGGCAGGTCAGGGCGCAGGCGCCCACATGGGGTTTGGATTTTCTCCTGCGGGGGCCTTTGGTGTGCACAGGGAAGACATGGCCCAGGGTCACGTCCCATAAATGCAAATTGACGTCAGCGATCATGACCAGGAAGTCATGTCTTCGGCACCTTCTCCATAACCTGTGGCAATCAAGAAGACTTCATATGGGGTTTCTACTCCCATTTCATGCCCATGACACTGAAATCATTCGGCAAGCAAAGAAGAGAAGCGCAGCTGAATTTCCTGAGCTGGCTGAGTCAGCAGCCGACATCGCTTTAGGTCGCACAGCCCCGAGTCCCTGTCTTTTATGCTTTGCCTCATTTTTCACCAGGGCCATGAACCTGGCAGGGGACGAGCGTGGTAAAGGAGAAGTCTCTGGGCTGAAAAAGTAGCCAAAGCTTTTCTGGGTCCCGTAGGGGGCTGCTTTCTCATGGCTTCTCTGAGTGTCTGAAATGGAATGTCAGGCACCCAGGGTGGTGTGCGTAGTGCGGGAGCGTTCCACAGTGGAGGAGCAGAGAATCCTGCCTGGCTCACCACCCCGGTGAGCAAATAAGGAGCCAAGCAGATGATGGGGAGAGGCAACCCTAGACCCAAATGAAGGACGGTCCATGAGATATGTTGTGGTTATTGTTGTCGTTAGTTGACGTTGAGTTAGCTAGGACTCACAGCGACCCTACATACAATAGAGTGAAACACGGCCCGACACTGTGCCAGGCATGTGACCTTCTTACCCTTGAGCTCATTCCTGGAGCCACTGTGTTTCTTTTCACTTTGAGTTGTCCCACAGAGCAAAAGGAGGTCCCGGGAGCTTTACTCCATTCCTGTCATGAAAGTTGAACTCTACTTTGAGGAGGGGTGGAGATTTAGCCCAGCTGGCCGAGTGCTGGTCTGCGTTGAGGCCCTGAGTTCGAAGGACTTGGCAGCCCACTCTTGAAACAAGCAGCCATTGAAAATCCTATGAGTATCAGAGAAGCACGGACAATAGTGCCAGGCACGGCATAGCGTTGGGTAGTGTTTCATTCTGTACATAGACATCTGTATGATGGTATGGCATGTGTGCTGATAAATATCCCTTAGAAGTTTACATACAGTTTACCTCTGATCCTGGTTGCTCACGGCTGGCTTAATCAGCGGCCCCATCTCCTATTCTTAGCCTGTGCATTAATGTGCATTATTCATGGTCATCGAGTTGGATAACTGTGGTTGAGCGCTTTCTATTTTTACAATAATGTACATAGAGTCACTATGAGCTGGACCTGACTTGATGGCATTTGATGACAACAACAACAATGGCAACAACAACTTGAGGAGGCAATTCTTCCCTAGTTGTTTCTGGAATGCCTTCCAGCCTGGGGGTCTCATTTTCTGGCACTATATTTGTCCCTGCTTCTCTGCCATTGAGAGGATTTTCAGTGGTTGTTTCCGGAGTGGACTTCCAGGTCCTTCTCCCTACAGTGTCTTAGTCTGGAAGCTCAACTGAAATCTGTCCACCACAAGTGACCCTCTGGTATCAGAAACACTGGTGACATAGCTTTCAGCATCGCAGCAACACTCAAGCCCCCATGGCATGACAAGCTGATGGACACATAGGCCCTGTCCATCACCGCCCCACCAGGTGCAGAAAAGCACCACTCTGGGCTATTTGTCCTAAATTGCCACAGTTGCTAAGGCATCTTTTTCTGCTTCTCAAGTGTCATTTAATATTTTCAAGTCATCACAGGCAAAGTGGTATCTTTGACACTCATGGTCTTGATGCCAGAGACTTTTCAAGAGGCTAAGCGGCTCCAGTCAAACAGAAGATAATGACCTACTGTCACTTCTCCCTGCCAAAAATCCACTCCCACAGAGGGTCAGCAGCCTGCCTTCCCCACTGTGCCAGAGGCCTTTTTAAGTTTTATTTTTCGTGCTAAGCTGTTGGAGGAGGAAGACCAGGTGCATCACTGATTGCCAGCTGCTCCCTGCCAGCTGATTGCACAGCTGCTCACTGAGTAATGGCTTGGTCCTGAACCTTCCTAAGATGCTGCATGGATAGAGGAAGGTAAGTTCTATTAGTTCATTAGCATGACAGACCCAGTGCTCTGCACCTGAAGTTAAAAATTCATAAAGGATAAAGGAGAGAGTCTGGTTCCTGCCAGGAAGGCCCTCCTCATGGTCTAGGGGGAGAAACAGGAACAAGGGAACTGCAGCTTAAAGAATTTAGTGGTGGGAACACCCCGATGTCTTTGGGGATTATTTTCCCTGCCTCCATGGGACCCCAGAGCAAGGGTGCCTAAATTCTCTTGGGGAAGAGGATGCAGGCCCAGAGGCTTCTTGGAAGAAGCAACACTTGAGCCCAACAGAATTTAGCTCAGGCTTTCTAACTCAGCACTATTGACGTTTGTGGCAGGTAATTCTTTGTTGTGAGGTATCCTGTGCATTGGAGGGTGTTGAGCAACATCACTGACCTCTACCCCTCCACTTTTGTGGTGTTGGGAGTGAACCCAGGTCCTCACACATGCTTGGCAATCTCTCTGCCACTGAGCTGTGCCCCGAATTGTAAAACCTAAAGTGTCTCTGTTGTTGTTGTTAGGTGCCATCGAGTCGTGTCCGACTCATAGCAACCCTCATGGGGTTTTCAATGGCTGACTGTTTCGGGATTGCCTTGGGAGTGGATTGCCAGGTCCTTCTCCCATTTTTGCAGTGCTGGGAATCGAACTCTGGACCTCAGAGACTACAGAGCAGCACTCTACCAACTGAGATAATCCCAGACCCCAAAGTGTCTCTAGACATTGCCAAATACCCCTGGAATAGAGTGAGAAATTACCCCTGACCTCTACTGAGAAGGACTAGTTCAGCTTAGTGAAGGCAGGGAGGAAGTTTCTGGAAAAATATGAACTGTGTAGGTAATAAGGGGTCCTTGTGAAGCTCCCAGCAAAAGAGCTGTGTTTTAGAGTAGTTGTCACACTGCTGAGGGACAGAGGCAGTAGCTAGTGGTTCTGTCTCTGCTCAACCTCAAGTTTGACAAGAGATCTTGGTTCAGTGCTGGTCTGGTCCTGCTAGGGTAGCCTGCTGAGCAAACAGCCTCAGCAATGCCCCAGGTCTCATGGGGCCCTATCTGGAGAGGCGCCACCTGTGGTGTTTATCTCCTCTTGTAGTGACATCAACCCATGAGCTAAGTGACTTTGACTGTCATCTGGATCTTTGTGATGGTTTCAATGTGAGTTGTTTGAAGTCCTGAGTCAAAGAAGTTTTGGAGCCAGAAGAGAACAGTAGAAATCATCTGGCCCATTACTATGTGATTGGGTTGTGCAGAGAAGGGAGGGTCTCGGATCCGTAAACATTTTCCTCAAAGATCCTCTGTCCCTTCATTGAATACGTTTGCATCCCATATACTGGAAGAGGTTCTGTAATTACCTGGGGTAACAATACAGATGAAATTGTTGTTGTTGTTGTTAGGTGCCGTCGAGTCGGTATCCGACTCATAGCGACCCTCTGTACAACAGGGGAAACACACTATTGTCAGTGCTTCTCTGCTGTGCATAGGGTTTTCAATGGCAGATTGATTTTTGGGAGCGGGTAGCCAGGTCCTTCTCCCAAGCCTACAGCTTCTGGTGTTCCCAGGCAGTCTCCCATCCAGGTACTAACCAGGCCCGACCCTACTTAGCTTCCGAGATCTGACGGGATTGGATGCCACAGGGCTACGGCTGCAGGCCCACAGATGAAATAGATGGCATGAACTAGATGACAGCTACACAGTTCATCCCCTCATTCCTTCACAGTGTGTATACAGTGGGCATCAGCAATGGCAGTGCGAAGGTCTCAGGGTCATAAGGAAAGTTTCAGCCAACACTTGCTGATTTCTATGAGCCATAGAGTGGTTTCTTGCTTAAAACAAGACATAATGAGGAGAAGAGAATGACAACGGTCTTTGAGCTACAACTATGTGCTGTTCTAGTTGGTCTGTGGTATTAGTAGACCCCTCCTGAGCTCCCAAAAACCCTCTAGAGAAGATTCAACCTTCCAGAAGCCACTCAGCATCTCATAGGGGTGGAGCCCAATATGGTTTTGATTCTAGATAGATCCCCAATGCTTAACCACTGCACAGGCCAATACTGACCCTTTCTCTTTCCTCTGAGACATATTTTCTAGGTCAAGTGAAATCATTCAAAGTCCCCCCCTTTTTTAGATTAAGATCATGCTTCTTAAATATAGCATCAGGATCATTTGGATGACTTGTTAAAGCAGATTACCAAGTTCTACCCCCAAAATTTCAATCCAGGTGATGTTGATGCTGTTGATCAGCAAATTTCAAATCTTGTTAATGGACAGTATGGCATCTGTCTGATGAATGGCATGTGTGCTGATAACTATCCCTTAGAAGTTTACATACAGTTTACCTCTGATCCTGGTTGCTCACGGCTGGCTTAATCAGCGCCCCCATCTCCTATTCTTAGCCTGTGCATTAATGTGCATTATTCATGGTTATCGAGTTGGATAACTGTGGTTGAGCGCTTTCTATTTTTACAATAATTAAAGGGTTTAGAGGAAAATAAGTTGAGCTGCTTATGTGCCCTCAAATAGCCTTGTAGGTTGGGGACAAAGGGCTGAGAGAATAAAGGTGCCTTTAGCCTTGTCCATGGTACTGATCCGGAGTCATTTTGAGCTCTTGGGATTTTGCAGCCCCAGATAGGGCCGAATAGGGAAGTGCGTACTTTTTCCTGCACCTCCATCCGATGCCCAGTTGCTTTCCAAATCTATTGGTTCAGGGAGGGCAGGAGTAGACATTGGTCTCAAACCCCAGGGGGCAGCAGGTTTAGTTGTTCTGTATCAAATATGGTACACAGTGCGGAAAGATGTAGAGGGGAGGCGGATGACCCAGAGCTCCCAGGGCTGAGGCCAGCACAGGCACATGGCCATCAACCCTACTACAAAGGCCCTTCTGCTTCTGTTGTGGTTACCAGAGTGCTGATCTAGGACAGGGGGATACAGTACGCTTGTGGACTCTGAGCATGATGGGTTTGTCCAGACCTCACTGTAAACCCAGGAGTCAGCCTGACAAGCCTTATGGTTCTCATCCACGAATTGGCAGATACAATAGTCCCGGCCTCCGAAAGCATGTGTGGATTCAGTAAGTTGATACAAAGGATGGTGACAGTGAAAACACTCCAGGGATGTCAGCTGCACTATCACCTCGACGAGCTATCGACATCTCTCACATGCCGTGGTATCCCTTGTGCCTCTGAGTCAATGCCTCTTATTCAAAGCTCTTAGAGAGTCATCCCCAAGTGCCCTTTAATCTTCATAACTTCTTAAGATAAAGTGCAGCATTTCCTAAAGGCTTATCTTATTTAAGTCACACATTGTTGTTGTTAGGTGCCATTGAGTCAGATCCATCTCATAGCAACCCTACGTACAGCAGAACAAAACACTGCTCAACACTGTGCCATGCACCCGATCTTTCTCTGTTTGAGCTCAGTGTAAAATGCCCATGCTGTTCAAAGTATGCTATATGGATCAACTGAGAGCTTATTAGAAATGTAAACTATGGCCCCATCTCAACCCTGTGGAGTCACAATTGTTCCATAGATAAACTGCATATCTATTTAAGGCTGAGAGGCACTTTCCCTAAGAATATTATTAAATGAGATGCTCCAGTTGGAGTGCTCCATCATTCCTTGGTTCAGCCACTGCCTAATCCTCTTTCTGCTGAGATCATTTACTTTTTGTCTAACAATGGCAGATTATGTTTCTTAGCACTCATTGCCACATATGAACATATATTTATGAATGTACTAAACAATCATCAATTATACAATTATATGGGCTGAGATTTGGCTCAGTTGGTAGAGCGCTGCACTGCAGTCTCTGAGGTCCTGAGTTCCATTCCCAGCACCACAAAAATGGGAGAAGGACCTGGCAATCCACTCCCAAGGCAATCCCAAAAGAGTCAGCCATTGAAAAGCCTATGAGGGTCGCTATGAGTTGGATACCAACTCGATGGCACCTAACAACAACATACAATTATATAATATTTATGAATTTAATCCTTGTAGCAACTCCATGACGTTGATATTGCTTTCTATAGATAAGTAAACTAGAGACTGGTAACTATGTGACACTGAAAAAACTCCAAGGGGCAGGGCCAGGATTCAACCCCAGATCTTTTTACCATCAGTGATGTGGGTGCAGATGGTCTCTGGACTCCAGGTACTGAGAGGTGGGATGGGTGGAGAGGATCTTTCTGCACGTGAATCTTCCCTGGAGGCAGGTGCGGAGTATGCACATGCACATGCATGTACACATATGTGTGCATATATATGTATATTTCCTCGATACAATTTCTCACTGGACTGTGAGCCTCCTGAAGGCAAGGACAGCAGAGCCAGGCAGAGTACGTGGCAGAATGTACATGCTCCCTATTTTTGTTGGTAATGGAAGAGAAAAAGTCAGGAGTGGAACTGGGAATAGATTTGTTTTACGGATGAAGAAATAGGCTCAGCAGGAAGACGTGATCCTTCTCTGACCTGGAACTGAAACCAAGTCTCTAACCTCTTGCAGCTGTATACACGGAGGTCCCCACGTGCAGGTGCCTGTCAGAATTGAATAGTTTCTTTCCAAAACTCTCATGAGCATCTGTCTCATCTACAACCTACTGGTTGGAGCTTGGACTAGTGGGATGTTAGGCATGGTCTGGGGATCTGCATGTTTCCGAAATTCTGACGCTTTGCCAGATTGGAAAACCCTGGGTTAAGTAGTCCAGATGCTGATGGTGAGTTTGTATAGAATAAGGGTAGCAATGACTGCCTGCAGCTGTAGCCCTGTGGCATCCAATCCCATCAGATCTCGGAAGCTAAGCTGGGTCAGGCCTGGTTAGTACCTGGATGGGAGACCGCCTGGGAACACCAGAAGCTGTAGGCTTGGGAGAAGGACCTGGCAACCCCCTCCCAAAAATCAATCTGCCATTGAAAACCCTATGAACAGCAGAGAAGCACTGACAATAGTGTTTCCCCTGTTGTACAGAGGGTTGCTATGAGTCGGATACTGACTTGACGGCACCTAACAACAACAACAAGGGTAGCAATATCATCAAGGAGGTCCTTGGAGCACAGCTGACATTAGCAGTTCCTGTGGTGATACTGACTGAAGGAAATCTAGGGCAGGTGGACCTTTTCTTGGGGACACAATTTTTCATGAGCAGAGGAAGGAATTCATCTAATGAAGTATCCCAGATCTCATGAACACTTAAAAATTGAATTTTTAGCACTATATGTACATTTGAAGAACTGGACTGGATCCTCTAGCCACATAGAAGAAGACTGAAAATGAGATGGCTCTTTCTCTGACAGTGATGGAATTAAACTACCAATTGATAAGGAAGATCTGGAAGATTCTTATGTATTTGAATACACAACCAAAGCCTAAATAACATATGGGTCTAAAAGTAATTGAGAAGAGAGATTTAAAAATACAAATTAAGCTGGGTTTGATGGTGCACACCTATAATCCCAGTGACTCAGGGCACACGGGCAGGAGAATCACAAATGTGAGGTCAGAGGAAGCCTGCATAACTTAGAAAGACTATGACTCAAAACATAAAAAACAGACTAGGGGTGCCGCTCAGTGGTAGAATACTTGAGAAGTTATCTGCAAGGCCCTGGGTTCAACCCTCAAGAACAACAAAAATAAGATAAAAGAAAAATACAAACTGAATGAAAATAAAGATCGTTTACCAGATTTCCCAAGGGCATATACACATGTGAACACATGTACTGCTGTGTTCTACCCGATTTCCTGGTCCGACTTCTCCCTGCAGTCAGCTCTGCTCTGGGAGAATGTGACAAACTAGGATGAGAGGTCCAGAGACTATGTCCTGTAGGCTTTCAGCCCAACTTATAGGAAGGCCGAGCTAGTCATGGGCCAAGCAGAAGTTGGAAATGTTGCATTTACCCCATGATGGCTCAGAGGCAAGTCTGGCTACTCCTTTGGATCAGGTAGATCTGGGTGTGAAATGCTGGGCAGGAGATGGCATGGACTGTGGCAGAAGAGGGACAAAGAAGTGGAGACAGAACAGGGGTGATTTGGTGGGAAGGAAAGTCATGTATTTCAGGGGTCCCTAACTGCAGGGCCATAGAATGGTACTGGTATATGGCCTATTAGGAACTAAGCTACAAGGCAGGAGGTAAGTGGCAGGTGAGTGAGTAAAACTTCATCTGAATTTATACCTGTTCCTCCTTCCTAGGGTTGCATTAGCCCCTGAGCTCTGCTGCCTGTCAAATCTGTGGAAAAATTGTCTTTCAAGAAACTCATCTCTGGTGCCAAAAAGGTTGGGGATGCTGGTGTATCTGATTACCCAAAGCATTCTTTAACTGGGTATTACATGCCTCTAATGCCAGCAACTCAAGAGGCAGAAACAGGAGGATTGCAAGTTTGAGGCCAGAGGCAGCCTGTGTAACTCAGAGTGACCTTGTATCAAAATAGAAAAATGGGGTTGAGTTGCACCCAAATGGTAGAGTGCTTGCAAAGCTTATGTGAAGCTCTGGGTTCAACTCCCAAGTACCACAAAAAAAAAAAAAAAAAAAAAAAAAAAAAAAAAAAAAAAAAAAAAAAAAAAAAAAAAAAAAAAAAAAAAAAAAAAAAAAAGAAAGAAAAAGAAAGAAAGAAAGAAAGAAAAAAGAATTCTTTGACTAATATCTCCCTTGTCCTTAATTTATAACCTTTTGTTCTTGTTTTGTTTTGTTTTTTTGAGACAGGGTCTCACTTTTTAGCAGCCCAGGCTGGCCTCAAATTCATGCCCTGACTCAGCCTCCTGAGTGCTGGATTACAGATGGGCCCTACCACAACTCAATCTGTGATTGAATTTGTTTACAGAGGCCTGAAGGAACACCAGGGCCTCTATGACCCCCCAGACATGCTAGAGAGTCCAAACTAAAGGTACTTATCTGGGGAAGGCATCTAGAGAATCCTGGGAAGGAAATAGTGTTGTCGCAATGTTCCGAGAGAAATGAAGAGATGGACAGCCAACAATGTTAGTGAGCTATGGCCAAGAGCTGCTAGGGCTCTCCCTAGCCTCTCCTTATTTCTTAATTTTATTTCTTGGTAATAGTCACATCAAACAGAGAAAGAATGCATGAACTTTTTTAACCTTGTCACTGTTTCTCTAATCTCTTTTTTTCTTACTATGTGCCATATAATTATACCAATCGAAAGTATGATCAACCTAGAGGGCAGGCCAAACTCTCCAGACATTCCCTCCAAATCACCAGAGATAATCGATAAGTGACCTTCCAGGAACCACGACATCAACAACTGTTCTTGTTATACCACATGCACCAGTAAACCTTCGAAATGTCAAGCAAAGGTCACAGTGACCAGGCGGGCAACTATGCCTCTCCCTCTAGCAAGGCAGGCATCTTGGCCTTTCCAGGCAGCCCTGCCTCTCCTGATGGCCTCTCCACAACTGTGCCTGTCTTAGGTTGTCCCTCTGCTTTTTGAGGGATCATACCCGTCATTGACTATCCAGTCCTCCTGAGGGCAAACAGGGTGAGGGGAGATAAATTCACTGTAACATATTTGGGGGTGCAGCATCAGGCATAACAAAATAGCAACCACATGGGCAGATGCGAAAACACATTCTGTTAGAAGACCTTTGATGGAACTACACCTGGCCACCTTCTTTGGCAAACATCACATTGCATTGTCAGGACAGTGTCAGGCTTCAGGGGACATCAGCACCCCCTGGAGAGTGTTAAAATGTGCCCTCCTGTGGCCTATGCCTCAGGGGTTAGAAGGACTCCCTCAGCTGCACTTTAGCCAGCAGTCCAGGTAAATCTGGTGTGGGAGCTTTGAGGCCTCACTGAGCAATTTCATTCTCATTTGCCAGCTCTCTAGAGAGCAGGAATGACATCCTTCAGCCCCGGGTGGTGTGCATAGGGTTGGACATGCAAGCAAAGGCGCTTCTAAGGCCTGCCTCTATGTGTAGGCTTCCGTGTAAGCAACACGATGTGATCTCAACTAGAGTTTAGGTGGTTGGTCTCAACCAGAACATTCAGCAATGCTGCCCTGTGGTCCAGGCACCTGGCCTGTTTATTCAGAAAGCGTGTAAAATGAATCCAGAAGTCTGTTCCTTTATAGACTGCTCAGTCTGAAGTCAAGGACCCCAAGTCTAGCTTGCCCTGTGGATCCACAGCTCTCCCTCACTAATACCCAACTGCTTGTGCCAGCCAGCTAAGGCATACGGAATGCCGAATCTCACTGGATAACTCTTTGGGTCTTACCCTGGGGCCATGAGGGCTTCTTTCTGGATGCCCAGTTGTTGCTTTAAGCAGAAGGAATCTGGGATGCAATGGGAATGTGTGATTGCTGAAATAGCAACTAATGTAAGGCCTGTGCGGGAGCATAAATGTCCATGTCCTGTCCAGAGGGTAGAGCCACCCCTCACTCATTTCCAAACCCCCACCCCAGGCCTGTTTATTCATCAGTAAGTCGCCTCTTATCTGCCAGGGCTGTGGCAGGTGGGCAGAGCAATGCCAGCACTGGTGTTGGGAATGGATATGCTGTGGGGTAAAGAGAGCATCTGGGGTAGGGTGGCTGCCCCCTAAATGTTCCTCCTCCTTTATTTCTGATCCCTACCCTGCATCTGGGCTGGGATTTAGCTCAGTTGGTAGAGCACTGTTCTGCAGTCTCTGAAGTCCCGAGTTCGATTCCCAGCACTACAAAATGGGATAAGGACATGGCAACCCATTCCCAAGGCAATCCCGAAACAGTCAGCCATTGAAAACCCTATGAGGGTCGCTATGAGTCGGACTCAACTCAATGGCACCTAACAACAACCCTGCACCTGGCTGTGTAAGAAGGTGTCTAGGCAGAAGCAGCAAGAGTGGCGCAATGGCTTGAGACCCCCCCCAAAATCCAGGCACTATCTGTTGGAGCTGATAGGCAGGCCTAGGCAGGCCCTCCATGGGCAGAGAGCTCAGCAGCAGGTCTCCTTCGCAGTTCTGCTGCGGGGCAGGTGCTGGCCGAGAGCCCAGCCTGTGGGTGCCTTCCTGGGATGCGCTGTGAATCTGTGAGCCCACCTGCACTAGCTGCTTCTCACAGTGGCTCGCCAACCATGTGTCTTTTGCATCACAGGTGAAGAGGGACAAAGGCTCTTGCTTCTTGCTCTTAGACCCAGGGACAGCAGGATCTGCCAGACCTTCTCAAGGCTGTCTTTGGGCAAGTGGGGTCAGGGGCCACCTGAGCAGAGACCAGCATGCAGGTGTGAAGGGTCCTCCTGAAGGTCCAGGAGAAAGTATATGGTGACTTATGTAGATCTGTCCAAGAACACGAAGGACAATATTTCTAGAGCCCTGGGCACGTTCTGAGAATGTCCAGAATTGAGGTGAAAAGGACACCGCTGTAGGGATTTCTTATGATATAAACAAAGCACTTAACTTTTCTGTGTCCTACTTTGGTCAGTTCTCAGAATGAAACCAGCCAAAGCAAGTGAAGTATAAACTAGAAGCTCTCAGCAAGTCACTGGCCTGGGCTTCCGTGCTTTCTGATTCACCAAAGCAGCTGGGCAGCCTCAGTCCTGCCTCACCCATCCTCTGAGCCATCTGCTAGGCATCTGGTCTGGGGCCCCTCCAGACCAGCTTGCTGTGGGTGCACACGGCTTAAGTTGTCTCCTGTGCATGATAACAAGAAGTTTGAGATTAAATTCTGCTGTCCAGGTGGGTATCTGTGAAAGAAAGTTAGTGACCTAGGACAAAACCAATTCTACAGTCCATTCTCTAAGCTGGGTGACTTCCTAGTTCTGTCATTTCAGTTCATCATGGCTTACACGCAAGTTTAACCAGGGGTCGAAGAGTTGTTATAGAAACCAAACTATGCCACCATCTTGATCAAGTAACTGAGCATCGGATCATTTAGGGATCAAACCTTACTTGCCTTTCCTAGCGATTCAGGCTAGAGAGGGTTCTTTCAGGTTAAGTCTAACATAGCCTCTCTGTAGGTCAAGGAAATGTAGTGGAGATTATCATGGTCTTCTAGATGAGTCTGATAAGGAGGGTTTTTATGGGGCCAAATTTTAGCCAAGATGTAGGTCTTCCTTATATAGTAAATTCTACCACTTTTACCAAGAAGAGGGGTAAGTACTAATTGTTTTTTCTAGATGTTTCTCCATGGAGCAAAAATTTCTTCTTATCCCTTTAACCAGACTTCCTTCAATACATATTTCTGAAATGAATTACCAGAATTTATTTTGATGCTTTCCAATATATCTGCACACTTGTTGTTGTTGTTGTTGTTTGGTGCTGTCGAGTCGGTATCCGATTCATAGCGACCCTTATAGGGTTTTCAATGGCTGACTATTTCGGGATTGCCTTGGGAGTGGATTAGCCAGGTCCTTCTCCCATTTTTACAGTGCTGGGAATTGAACTCAGGACCTCAGAGACTGCAGCGCAGCGCTCTACCAACTGAGCTAAATCCCAGCCCCAATCTGCACACTAGGTATTTGAAAACTATAGGAAAATAACCTATAAAACCTTTCTGTATTATATCAAAAGACATATTGATTTCCGGGTAATCTTGTATATCTCGATTTTAACATAGATAAAAGCATGTCATGCATTTCATTTCTATTCTGTTCTTTTATCCTGCTTAAATACGTGCTATAAGTATTTTTCCACGTTGCTTTAGAGTTTTCTTAATTCATTTAAAAACAGTATTCAGTCCATTGAGTGTATACACTATAATTTATATACCCATTTCCTTGTTATTGATTATTTAAGGCTCTTTCCAGTTTTTTTCCTACTAAGAATAATGCTTCAGGGAATATATTTACACATAGAAGTTGCTTTTCTTTCTCAGATATAGAATTATATCCTTGGGCTTGGTTCCCAGAAGTGAATTATTGAGTTAAAGAATATGAATATTTCCATGGCTCTGCAAGTATATTGCCAAATTGCATTCCAAAATATTCATTACGACCAAGAGGCAAGGAGATTTTTACCCCAACTCCATCAGTGATATTGTACTTTGCTTTTTGTTTTAACTGTTGGTTTTTTAGTGAGGAAATAACAAAAGCCTTTTTACTGTTTGGATTTAGATCACATTATTCAAAGAGATTTGCTGTTTATGCCCGTGTACTTCCTAGTTATAATTTCTATGCATTCTGTGTTCTCCTTTATACATGGGGACCTCTAAGTGGTATTTAACATTGCTGAAGATTCAGGCACACAGCAGTCTAACTGCACAGATATGGGCCCTTGTACTAGGGGACAGATTCAAGATTTATGCTCTGCAGTGAGCAGGGTTTGAGGAAATGATGAGCTACACGAGGCCCAAAGAGTTGGCAAGAGTCCACAGAGTGTGTGTTTAATTGACATTTACATTCACAACCCAAGGGCAAAGAAAGCCCTAGGAAGGAGGAGTTAGATAGCAGCAACTGTCCAAAGCTGTAGGCTCAGCCTCTAGCCTGGATGGTAAGAGGGGTCTAGTCATCCACTGAGCCACTGGCTCTGACTTTCAGTAGCAGAGAATGAGTGCTGCCAATGTTGCTGGACTACAGTGCCTGCCACCAGGATGGCTCAGGGGGGAAACCGACATCCACAAAGTCAATGCCACAAATGATTGTAGGAGCAAAATCTCAAGTGCCCAGTGCTTGGCATAGTACTTGTTGTATCAGGCACCTCAACAGGCATTTGTCAAATTAATTAGCAAGTTAATTAGAGACTAGTTGGATGGTTAACACATGTGCAAACTTGAATATCCTGGAAGCAGACAAATGCAAAGGCTAAGAAGGATGCTGAGATCAGGGAAGAGGGAATGTGGTGTAAAGTAGGGGGAAGCAGGTCTCAGATGCTCAGGGAATCCCTGCAAGAGATGGGGACCAGAGCTGGTTGCTGGCAGAGTGTCCAGTAACTGAGGCCACAGTGCTCCACTGAAGGAAGAGCAGAGTGGTACCTACCAGTGCCTGATGTTCATAATGACAGCTCAACAAGTACACCTGCTGAGAGAGAAGAAGGGGGGCAGATTTATGGAACTGTTATGGAGTGCATCATGTGGGTGCTTTGCAGTTATGGTGCCGCTTGCCTGTACCTTGCAGTCACCAGCTCTGTAATTAATGATGAGGAGACTGGATTTGTCCTCTTTCTACCTCATTTCTCCACCTGTGACCATGAGAAGCCTGCTCTGGATGTTCTCAAGCCCCCTTCCCAGCTCTCACATGCTATGACCTGGTGTTTCCTTGGTCGCCATTTTGGTTGCTAATACTTCAGCAAGGATGAGGGGGTTCATCTTTCCCAGGGGCAGGTATAGTGTTGGGCAGGTGTTCTGGTGAGGCCACAGCAGATCACAGTGGCTGCCCAGACATCCCTGTGTCTATTACGCCCTCTTCCCAACAGCAACATTTCAGGATGTTAGGTGCAGAAGTGGCAAAGCCCAGCTCACATACATTATCTATCTATCTATCTATCTATCTATCTATCTATCTATGTATGTGTGTGTTGTTGTTGTTGTCATTGTTGGGTTCCATGGAGTCAATATCCAACTCATAGCGACACTTAGAGGGTTTTCAATGGCTGACTGTTTTTCGGGATTGGGAGTGGATTGCCAGGTCCTTCTCCCACTTTTGCGGTACTGGGAATTGAACTCGGGACCTCAGAGACTGCAGCGCAGCACTGTACCAACTGAGCTAAATCCAAGCCATATATATATATATATATATATATATATATATATATATACATATACATATAGTTGTTGTTGTTAGGTGCTGTCGAGTCGGTATCCAACTCATGGCGACCCTACATACAACAGGCAAAACACTATTGTCAGTGCTTCTCTGCTGTTCATAGGGTTTTCAATGGCAGACTGATTATTGAGATGCCAGGTCCTTCTCCCAAGCCTGCAGTATCTGGTGTTCCCAGGCGGTCTCCCATCCAAGGACTAACCAGGCCTGACCCTACTTAGCTTCTGAGATCTGACGGGATCAGATGCCACAGGGCTACGGCTACAGGATATATATATATATATATATATATATATATATATATATATATATATATATATATATATATATATATATATATATATATATATATATATATATATATATATATATATATATATATATATATATATA